>OENT01001428.1:8615-44454 GCA_900239685.1 Rotaria macrura
CTAAGAGATGCGATAAAACATCGTATTAGTATCCGATATATCGATGCGAGAGTTGTTTACCCTGATTCGATGGCATAAATGGAGAGTAATTCTTTTGATCGACGTATTTACAGCAGGCAAAAGTGAATATGAGAAGTATAATGATCTTAATCACAACCAAAAAGAGATTGACAATGGACATCGACTTAGTTCGAATAAGAAGTAGGAGTGTAATACCGATAGTAATGGCGATGGCCGGTAAGTTGATTATTTGATCCGTAACAACAAATTGTTCTTTTCCTTCGTTCCAAGTCACTGGTGCTTGGATAATTTTGCGCGTGACATTTGAATTAGACACAAGCTCAACGAAAAGAACTACTTGCTGGCTCCAAGCTACTGTCACTGTTAATACTGCGAAAAGATAAAGTAGAACTGAGTTCCAGCCTATAAACCAGGCCAAATACTCTAGAATGCATAGCAAAAGAGTAACAAATATGTTTCACCAGTATTACACACTGTATACCTCCGAGAGCTACAATGAAGAAAGATTGAGAATAAGGGAACCATAGAAAGAAAGAGACACTCACCTGCATAAGTGTACGTGTAAACTGATCCCGAACTGGGCATCATTGTTGCTAATTCTGAAAACGATAACGACGCTAATATAGCAATAATCCCTGATATAACGAATGAAATGATTACTGATGGACCGGCGTTGTTCGCTGCGCTTTGTCCACTAAATTCAAATATTCCCGCACCTGAAAGAGGCGATTAAAAACACTACCGAAATGAATTATTTTGAATGTGACTCACCAATGGTAGCACCGAGACCTATAGCAAGTAATTGAATCCAATTAAGATCCCGTCTTAACTCATTTTGTGTATCGATTTCAACTTGTACTTGTCCCATAGGTTTACGTGCGGTCAGCCGCTGGGAGAGATCTTTCCAGCGGTGATATGTTCGTTTACTTACATTATCAGGTGAATCAGTGCTAGCATTAACATTCATCGATAGGTTGCAAGACAGTTATATGTTTGGCTTGGCTAGAATCCTAACTTTCTTTGGAGTGCTTTATACTTTGAAAGTAAGCGTTTGTTAAAATTATGCATGACATCAACCATTTATATTCAATTGCTTTGGTGGATAGAGAAAGCATAGATTGTAAAGAGAAAGTAGGAAGTAATCGCGAGCCTATTAGCGGAGGGTGTGGAAAAAAGATGCCTTGAAGCCTTTGCCTAGATATATCCAAGTGCAAAAATAAGATGTTTGACCGAAAAATGCATCAATTACGATGTTCTCTTTTTATCTGTCAATTTCCTTTTATTAAACTTTATTCTCATGTTCCATTGCATGTGACTTCTTTAAAAACTGAATATACAATGTTGCGAAATTCTGGTTATTTTCGACTTTATCTTTTAACATGACATGGGTTGCAAAAATACTTATATAAAAAGAAAAATGTATGCTTTCAACACTGTGCCGATGCAATAGCAGTTGATGAAGCGTAACTCATAATATAAGTTTCACCATTTTTTGTAAACAAGTGTGATTTTCATCTCGAATGATGACGCTTGTTTGTTATTTGAATATATTATTTTGTCTGCATGCTAATTTATCCAGTGTTACAGACATCAAGTGTAACATACTTCCTAGGATATAAGTAATTGAAAAACTTAGAAAATAGTAAATAATTTTTATTTGGATGTATTGTTTCTTATTAACTAGATATTTTGCAAGAAAATGTCAGATAATTCATTACTGCGTAAAATCTATATGTTATCAATAGCTAAAACAAAATCAACAAGAACTGACAAGACAAAAATTCTGTGTATATTCAACTATAAGATCAGCGTTTCATATATTTTTCAATGGAATGTGGATAGAAGATGAGCTAAAAGAATTAAATCATATTTCTACAAAATACTTTTTTAGAGTTTAATTTTATGCTTAAAAGTATTCTAAGTAACTATAATACGTTACACAAAGTCGTGTCACTGATGCAAGATAAAATCAATTATAAGTTAACATTAACTATAGAATGTGGACGATGATATGGATTATGGAATAAAGCATTTCATCATAAGTTTTATTTCTAGAAAGAAACTAGGTTCATCTAAATGGAGAAGAAAACAAAAAAAGAATACTATTTGTTAGTAGGAATCAATTTGAAATACTTTCATTCATTGACGTAGCTCAATCATGTACAATTCATGATGATATTTGAAAGTAGACTCGATATTCATTGGATAAAATTTTTTTCGGCTGATGTTCACCCATTTATATCATCACTCAAAAGTCTTAAAATAACCATAGACGAAATTATTCGTTTTATATAAAAACGACTAATTATGATTATCAAACAGTAATCTTCTCATTAAATAGATATTGAATATTTAACTGTTTATTCTCTTTTATGAAATAAAGAGTCTTATGAAGAAAATTAATTTGTTTTTTGTATGTGTCTGCAAAGCGCGAAAAAGATAATAAAAAATAGTGAAATATCATATTGGCATTCACATTGATATTATTTGTGAAGAAAGATTACATCAATTATATGATAAATAATGAAGAGAAGTTTGACGACTGAAAAATTTGACATAAGATTTTATAGACGACTCTGGAGTCCAGAGTCTGGACTGCTGATCCAATTCGTGAACTCCGTTGGATCCTATTGTGAAACTATCGAATCATATAGAAATCCGCTGGAAGTTGTCACAATCCTGGATATTGGATTCCAATAGGAAGTTGTCGGATGTCGGAATGATCGCGACCCTGGTCGGAGTACTGGGATTCCGACGCCTTTGGATAGTTAAAGTGCTACTTAATTAAGTTTAAGCGGGAGGGAGAAGGGATCTTCGAATCCTTACTTTTGATCACTAGGGTTGTCAGACGGTTTATAACACCCTCTTGAGCAGCTTCGTCCTGGGCTATCATAGACACTTGCCAATATACCTATCCAATGATCCTGAGGTATGGTACAACAAAATTAATTATCTTATTTCATGAACAGCATGAGATTTATATGTTCAAAAGATTACTAGAATCTTTTTCAATTATCCAAGAGCTCATAGAACTTTTCATAAAAGGGACTCAGTCTATCATTAGATAGACGCTACTTGTTTAATTATTGTCATATTTTTATCAATCATTTAAAACTTGAAAAAAAATATGTAAGATTTTAAGAATTCTGCAACGATTTTTTATGATTACCATTTGAAAATATTTCATAGGGATATTAAACAAGTCAGAAAAAAAATAGACTGTTTCACATTAAACATCGGATGACTGCTAGACATATTGATTTTTCTACATCGCATACTTCATTAGCATCAAATATTTATTTAACTACTGGATACAAAATATTTTTAATCATATTTCTAAAATCAAAAGTTCTCTCTCTCTCTCTCGTTGCATTAAATACTAGAGAGAATGGATCTGAATTTAGTTGCAGCTTTCTCCAAAACATTTTTTCTAATCGTTCTTTAAAATATCAGTAACAAAAAATATCAAGTCATATTTTGTTATAAAACGATGTTAGCTTTCTACTATTTGTCTTCATGTTTTGTTTTCTACATTCAAAATTAATTTTAACATTTTCTATTTAGAGATACTATGCAACGAATAAAAAATGATTTATGAGAATTCGATGAAAAAGAGTCTTGTTTTGTAATTGATGTGATTACTATTGTGACAAAAGTGGTATTGATAACCATCTGACAGCCATTAAACTAATCATATGGAGAGCATATATGTTGGGAACATTTCTTCGTCGTTGTCTTGTTCTAGTGGCTGAAATCAATGTTGAATTTATATGAGAAACAAATCGGTAATATTGTTTAGTAATAGAATAGAAAATCAATGAGTATCAACAAGTGACTATGATATGACTCCACCTAGCTTATACTAAGTAAAGTTTGATAATAGCTGATGTCAATCCATAATATAATCATTACGAGCAGATTAGATATTGCAATCGATTTGCAAACAAAAAAACAAATGTCACTTTTCATAATATATATATAGTAAAGGAAACAATTTTTTTTCTTGATCCTTTGGTAACAAATAATTCAGTTATTTTTTATTCGAACATTTGTTTCTAATATTATAGAATTTTTCTTTCATTTTCTTGTCCATATGTCTAATAATCTGATTTGTATATTGATTGCTTTTTTTTTGTTCGATTGATGACGTCAATAGATGCAAGCATCATCATAAAATGACAAATACTATTAAATTTTCACAGAAAAATTCTCGTGTACTGAAACATGAAAAAATGGCTAGATATTCGAATAAAGTGTTTCTGGTGTGAAGAATTTGATTGGAAAACTCATAATTTCTTAACAACCGAATTTACATAAACAAATAATATATTTGTGCATTTGATTGAAAATAAATACCAGGTAACTCGATAGAGAAAAGAAAAGTTACTAACATAGTCTTTCGAAGTCAACTTCAAAACTACCTATTCTCCTGTTGTGATAAGCAAAATTTCGTTTTTTTTTTAACTTTCTTATGCCTGAATTTGTACTATTTTAATTTCTTAGATTTTAAAAAACTGTAAATTTATCAATAAAACTTTCGTTAATAAGATATTTGCGGGCAGTCAATGTCAACGATTCTTGTTTCAAAAAACTATCTTTTCATTATTGGTAAGAATCAATCATGCATAACTAATGAAGTATTTATTCATGATGCAGGAATAGAAGTATCGCCAGTATTCTACGAAGAAACAGAAAGCAAACACAAAGTATCGTCACGTGTCATAACTTATCGAAAACAGAAACACTTTTTCGAGTGAACTGCAGCTCTTTTAAAATAATGTTGATGATTATGTTGTAACAAATTTTGATTTATTGCAGTATATTCATAGAGATATGTCTGTTAAATTGATAACTATTAGAAATAATTTAAAATATTGAATGGATACGTAACAGTAGATATTTACAACAAGTCATCAACTTCGCTGGCTTACTCGTGTGGAACAACATTGAATTAATTTGTACAATTCAACACGCATAACTACTTAGATATAACGCTTTATTGATAGACTATAATAGCAATATGAACGTTTTCGTTATAGCAATCAGATGTATTAAGAAGGAAATTCATTCTGAATAAAACTTTTCTTTCTGGAATTCAGAGTGTCAGAGTATCAGCTGCAAAACATCTGCCGTTATTTAAATAATATTTAGAGATATTTAGATAGATTCTATTGGTAATTACGAACAGACGAATAGTTATTCGATGATTGAAATAGTTCCATCTAATTTTTGACCATTATTAGTTTATTGATCTACAGTATATGATAAACTTCTGAAGAAGCGTTTTTATTAGATATTATCGTGATTTATTTTACGATTTGATTATTTGAAGAAAACAAATTGAAATTCTAATCAATTGATTTGGTACAAAGCACATCATTGATTTAGACAAGTGGTTCTTGATGAGTACGATGGATCAATGTCGATTTGAAATTATCAGTTTGAACATGAATTCGTTTCTCCCATCTGAATTTAGTTGAGCCACTTAGAATATAATAGATTTCTTTCGACTGTGATTGATATTTAAAAAGAATTGCTTAGGCATCTATGTAATTGTTAGAGCCCATCCGGTTTATCGTTTCGGTCGGAAGCAATAAAAAAGAAATATCCAACCTTTCTTGGTCCAGCTAGATTTATGTCTTTTCTGTAGTTATTCGAGATGTTTTTCATACGTGCCCTTTCTGTTCGTTCTATGCTATACATTCTTTTGTGTGTTCCATTCTATATATTCTTTTGTACATCGTATTCTATACATCTTTCTATACGCCCTATTAGACACATCCATTTGTACATCTTATTCTATAGTTTTCTACACGTCTGAATCTGCATATTCCTTTTCATTAGTGTCAAAACATAAAAATAGGGCAGACTTGGCTGCATGTATGGAGACGAGAGTGGGTCGCGGTTCCTTAAAGGTGCATAGTGGTGCCCTCCTAGGAATGTAAACATGAAAGGTTAGTTATGCCAGAATTTTTTTAATCCTCGAATCTTTTCATGAAATTTTAAAATTTAACTTCGATGATAGATTGTGGTATGTAGGGATCGATTTTTATAGAAATATATGTATAGAAAAGGATACATTGAAAAATGGGAAACCCACACACAAGGTAGACTATCGTTTACGATCCAAACACGTACTATTGAAGTTTAAAAACCTATCATTCATCATGATATACTTTATCAAAAAGTTTCGTTTTCGATCTATATTGATATCATATTCCATTCATATTGGAAATAGCTTCATAACTGGCTGTTTGATACGAATTCACAGATCAAACATGGTAAGTTGTAGCAGTATATAATGTTGCTTTGAACGCTTTTAGAGATCCTGTAGCACATCCGTTTATGTTTTATTTTTGTTTTGATGTTTCTAGTCATACGTACTTTAAGAATAAATAATTCACGCGTTGCACAAGTATGTAGTTTTTAAAACAACGATTTACCATTGAACAATGCTGTTTCACAAAGCGAAAAACAGCACAATATAGAAGTTTATGAAAGTTATAGAAACTTTATTTGCGATAAATGTAAACATAACTTACGTATCTGTGAAAATTAAATTTTTGTTATTTTTTCCTTTACCCATCAACATCTCTGCATGATAAAAGATAGTTTTCAAAAATTCATGATTTTTTAATAGATCAACAACGTAGTGTTTGTTGATCTATTTAAATACTATTGTTTTGATAAAATTATATCAACTAGGAAGTAGATAGTGCAGAATATTGGTATTAAAATCATAAGACGGGCAAACGAGCAGATACATATCAAAGTCATTGATTGAACTACATAGATATGTACGTTAGTTTCACGAGTTATTATTCATTGCAAATGATACTAAATATATTTGATTAGTTGAAATAGTACTTCATATCAATAACTTCGAACGACAACAAACTTTAGTTTATCTCATCATACATAGCACTATTTTCCATGTTTCCAATATAGAATCTACGGAAATCATGAATTTTTTAAATTAGTTTTATTCTCTAGGTATTATTTGTTTTTCGTTTCATGAATAGAAAAACAGCATTGCCTATGTGTGCATATTTGTATGAGATGGAATACATATAGAACTAATGGATCTTGCACATATCAGTGAACTAACTTATTCAAGTTGTCTCATGTGAATATAAATAAGATAACGAACTTCACATGTGCTTTCTGCTCTTTTTGTATGCATGCTCATGAATAATTGTGTTGACAACTATGAGTTTTTGTGTATCATGACAGAATAGTATTTGCTAAATTTACTTTCCAAAAGACACAATGATAGTTATATATATATATATATATATATATATGTATGTATATCTGCATTGCAATCAAAAATATTTTACTTGTGTTGATTGCTTTTTTTTATTGTTTACGTAGATGACGCTGAGATGAATATAATTAAATACTCTCATGTACTATAGAACATTTTCTAGAGTTTCCATTAGTTTGTTTACATAAAAAGAGAAAAATAAAGAAGTATCTAATTTAGAGATCAATACAATTTGTAATCTTACTACTGAGTATTTCAGAACAAAAGTTGTTTGATACGACACTGAATAATGTTCGTTATCATGTTTTTAATACTGCTTGCTAATTGATTTCAACGAGTAACCCATTGTATTCCCATATTTGAATTAGAAACCGATGAACTTCTATGAAAGTTTTAACATACGTATATGTGAATCATATCATTTGATTTGTATACATATAGGTAAGATGAATTCAAAAACATGCACAAAAGAACACATGTATCAGTTCAAATAAATAGATTGAAACATTTGGGAAAAAAATGATTCAAGTTTAGTACAAAGATTCGTGAGACCTAACCATACTTTTGATTTCTTTCAAATAAGACTTGGTATGTTTTCATGCAAACTTTGTTGAAGAAACTATCGAGCGATGTTTTTAAATATTTCTATTATCGAGGCAGAAGCATTCTGTAATGTTTTAGGTTTTATCATTATTCAATTACTAATGTACTTATAGATAGACATATGTATATACGCACATGAGCAGGTTTAAGTGTTAACATCAGGATGGATTTACGCACTGTTGTCTTTCGTGAGTTTACCCTTGAATCGTTTGAACGAATTGAACGTTATCGACAAGAAGAAGTCGAACGGGAAGCTGCAGAAAAATTAGAACGAGAAGCGCGAGAAGAACGAGAAAAGAATGAACATCATTATGGGCATAAGCCATTGAAAGATGAAGCAACAATTTCCAAACCTGAACCTAATAAAGAATTAGCGGTTGGCGAAGTATTACCACGATTCTTACAAAATAAATTTCCAGATGAACTTATTGGAAAACCAATTGAAGAAATCGATCCGTTCTATCGTGCAGAGAAGGTATACATATTCATTTAAAAAAATTATATATATATATACATTTAACTTTTTAACATCGTAGATATTTGTCGTTATTAATCGAAGCAAAACAATATATCGCTTTAGTGCTACACCAGCTTGTTTCATATTTTCTCCATTCAATTGTTTTCGACATGTAGCCATACGCATATTAACACATTCACTTTTTAGTACAATGGTTATGCTTACTATTTTAAGTAATTGCGCATTCATGACAATGAGAAATGCACCAGAAATTACTGAGTGAGTAAATATATTAATTTGTTTTGTTCTTGTCTTCATAATTTCATATTCTTCGTTTTATCTATTACGAATAAAAATAGATATATTTTTACAATAATTTATACACTTGAAGCATTAACAAAATGTGTTGCACGAGGTTTTATTCTAGAAAAATATACATTTTTACGTGATCCATGGAATTGGTTAGATTTCATTGTAATTACATTGGCGTAAGTAGACAACAAATCAGATTAGAATAATTTGTATTTCATTTTCGGTAGATATATCACATTTTTTGTTAATTTGGGAAAAGTTGCAGTACTACGAACATTTCGTGTACTGAGAGCATTGAAAACTGTTGCAGTTGTACCAGGTATAATGATTTACATTTGTGGCTAGTGAATTTCATTGATTGATTATTGTAGGTTTAAAAACAATTGTTGATGCTCTCATACAATCTTTTCTTGCTCTACGAGATGTGACTGTTTTATCAAGCTTTATTCTATCTATATTTGCTTTGGTTTGAGATATACAACAAAAACTCGTTTGACCTCTTATTCTTTCAATTATAGGTGGGATTACAACTTTATATGGGTGCTCTTCGACAAAAATGTGTACCAACGTATGAATCATTTTTAAATAGTTCGAATATTTCAAGTATTGGATTTAATATGTCATATAAATCCTATTTGAATGAAATCGATGATTCAAGTATGTTGGAATATTGTTTATTATACGATGAGAAAAAAAAACAGATTTCTTTTAATTTCATTAGTAAAGAAAACTGCGAGGCTATGTTTAGTGAATTGACAATTATGCATTACATCTGGATGCTAAAGTTAAATAGATTAGATGTTAGCGTAGCCGGATAAGTACTCTAAAGTAATGTTATCGTGACTTTGACTCATGTTTACATGTTCTTCATGAATCATCTCATTCCAGTTCGACTATAGATGAGCGCACAACTATTCAATATGAATTTGAAAATAAGATCAAAAGTTATCCCTAGTAGTTGCTGAAATGGAAATTTAATTCAGATAGCGTAGCCGTTCTACTACGGAAAACACACAAAAATAATTTCATTTTTATGAGTTATAATTTCAATGATATTTCATTTTTTTCTATTTATTCAATCAATCAATTCTGTTACGGTGAATATTCATCGTGGAACAATCTATTTTCTTTCGTAATTGGTGTTCTACATCTGTATCACGGCGTGATATGATGAAATAGTCTGATTTATGTGTACCTCTCTGAATATTGTCATGAGAAGATTCATGTTATGTATCCAGGAAATTTACTGAATCAATCATGTAGTCGAGATAGGTTATCTGTAATTATTACATTACTGAACACAACAGGGTAGCTATTAATTCAGTTTCAGCTACGATATTGCAACTATCCAGAATGTACAAATTGAATTACATAAGTATTACAATATCTGAGAATATCACATAAACATCGAGCACAAGCATGTTTCGGCTGTTTTATACTTCAACTAGATGCATTTAGTCATGTACTAAATTTGATTCTTAGTGAATCTAATCCTTGGAATTGAAATTGACAAGAATTGACTGAAATTGGAATTGGAATAGACAGAAATTGGAAGCCGCGGTACATCAATTGTAGACATGTCTAAGTCAATGCCAAAGTCAATTTTCATTTCAACTCCAGTCAATTCCGATCAAATTCAAACAAACAATAACATTTGAGTTTATTAGGGTTGTGTTTGGTCCATGTCTATATTCATTTGATATTGCTTTTCTTTGCCTTACCTATAGAACAAACTTGTTTCAATTCGAATGTTCAAATGAGTGCCTGCAGAATTCCTACCAAGCAGAATTCAGAATTCTGTATACTTGTCCCTAAAAATAATAATTCATGTGTTACACCATACCCACACCCTTTACTTTCCAGAAGACAAAACGGAATTCGGTTCACTTAGTAGAAGACAAACTTTCAATTCGTATACTGGATCTCTGTTTGTCGATAGAATAGAATTCTACAGAATTCTGTAAAATTCTAACCAGAATATAAAGTTTCTAGATTAGTTACCTCGTCAGAAAATTCATATGTGTACAGAATTCTGCTTGGCAAGAATTCTGCAACTGCTGATAATTTTATATAGCTACTGCCAAAAATTTTGCATTGGGTAATTTCTAGTGCTCATTCTTTTCATGCTCTAGTGATGAACATTCAATTTTTGAAAAATATCTTTTTGGATGTATGTTCAAAGCTGAAAAATAGTTGTACCAAGACCTATATCAATGGTTAACGAATCATTCAGAATATTAGTCATATCTTCAATTATTCTGATATTAGCATAAGATAGTTTTGGACTAGCAGTAGTTCGATAAGAATAAAAAGTATACAAAGTTGATTTATTCTGAGTCGATTTATTTCATTGGTTTTAAACAAATAAGAGATGTTGCTCATTTGAAGTGAAAGGCGTAAAAATGAACGAGTAATCTCCGGTAATAAATAGATACTGTTCAATCGAACGGATGTGGTGTTGAAACGGAGTCGAATTTTCTAAGAGGGAGCTCGATAATGTACTGATCATTTGGTATTTTGATGTCATCGTATGTTTCGCATGCCAGTCATTCAAGAATATGTATGAATAGAATGGAGGAAAATATGTCTGTCGTTAAATTCGAAACGCACAAATTTCACTATGCAAGAAGATATCCCATGTCCACGAGAGCCAAAAGAACAACAGTCTAGTCTTCGTTGAAAATGATAGTAGTATAACGTCATCGACTTGAGCACGTTTTTATTCATGTCTTTTATCCGTCAACTTTTACTTGTACAGCTACTTGGTATCAAGAAAATGAAATCTATGTTCTTTGTGGTAATGCAAGTGGCAGTACAAAATGTCCTCATGGATATGTTTGTTGGAAAGATCGAGGCATAAGGTAAACATCTTTGTTTTTAATTTTTATTTTGACGCATATTTTTTTCTTTTAGTCCTGATTACGGATATACAAGGTAAATTTTGATTTATAACTTATTTGTTCATATGAATATCTAGCACTACAGTTTTGATAACTACGGTTGGGCAATGCTTGCTTGTTTTCGGTTAATGACACAAGATTATTGGGAAAATCTTTATCAATTGGTAATATGAAACAAATCGATTCTGTGAATGATGTCTATTAATGTTTAAATCTAGGTACTGTCAGCAGCTGGTCGCTTTCATTTTCTATATTTTGTTGCTGCCATATTTTTTGGTTCATTTTATTTGGTCAATTTAATATTAGCTATCGTATCAATGTCTTATCTTGATCAACAGAAAAAGAATGAAGCCGAAGATGAAGAACGTGAAAGACGTAGAATTCGAGATGACCTTGATATAAAAAATGAAGAAGAACAACAAGAATCCGAAGCTCAAGCGCTTTTTCAAATTGAAAACGAGCAATACGAGGAGAATGCATCAAGTGCTAAAGATCAAGTTCGGAAAATGTCGTATTCAAGTGTTAATGATGCATATGAATTTAATGACGATGCAGTAAATAATTAGAATGTTTTCTTGTCATCTTTCTCAAATAAAATATATGTTTAGAAAAATGAGTTAAGTAGTGCACAGTGTACTCAACTGAAACCAACTGCCGTATGTCAACATGATAAGTCGAGATTATTGCCGTCTGACGTCACAACAATACCACTTCTACATGACATTGAACAAAAGTCAACTGATGAAGATAGAAAAAATCAACGAACAATCAGTTTTACTAATTCATTAGAACGATATCACAATGAAAATGATTCTGCAATTCCAGTAATGAGAAAATACATTCATAATACTTTTATTTTTGCTAAAATTTATCTTGAAGCTCTATCAAATCAAACCTCACCCACAACATACTTCAAATTCGCAAACACTGCATGCTCATGAATGGGATCGAATAAGTTCTCGATCAAAAAGTAAGTTGCATTGTAAAACATCCCATAAAACTTATATTGCTTTATGTTTTCACGTCTTGTTTAAGAACATTTTTATAATTTCATATATATAAATATATTCGTTCAAATTTTAAAAGAAAAAAATATACACGAAGATTTTTTTATTACCTCCTCTCACTTTGACTATTTATTAGTTTAATCAACATCAAATATATTCATGTATGGTTTCTCCTTACGCATCAATGTCATAATTTTGCCCAAACCCGCTTTTGATTGATTATCTCTAACTATAGAATGTATTTTTACAAAGTCGATCGGTATATGAACGATCGCAGTAAATCATTTGTTGAGCGTGATCTTAAGCTAACGTTGAATGAGCATGAATAGTAACAACAATCATTTTTTTAATAAAAGACGTATGAACATTATTATTTCAGACATCAACAATACAAACAATACATTCAAACAGAAATTAGCTAAAGTGCTACGAATTTACTGTTGTGAATGGAGTTGCGCATCACCAATATTTCATAAAATTCAAGTATGTTCCATCAAATTCTTATGTTTCAGCTCAAAATCCGTAGAACGTATGAATGACATGATTGTATGATAGAAATCGAAAGTTCCCAACATTAAAGAAATACTTTTGTTAATTGAATATGTTCATGCAATGAAAAGAATTTCTGAGAAATCTTGAACCATTCGCAGATGTACGTATTTCTATATAAGAATATTTTATTACGATTGCTATCTAAAATTAAAATGAAACATCTGAATCTGAAATCATAGTAGTAAAGCTATTTAAATCAATACTAACAGTGATCTTCTGAGCAGTATTATAAAAAACAACTACATTCGACATTGCAATGGAAACTTTGCATGTAGACATATTTTGAGCAAGAATAGATTGTTGTAAAATTTTCAAATTGTAGGTTCGACACTTTTTCTGTTTATTCTTGCAGGAAGTCAAAAAATTTAAAAACTCTCGCAAAATTTTGTTTTTCCGCGTTTTTTTAAATATGAAATTGTCATATAGAGCCCAAAAATATTTTAAAAATGCAATATTTTCATAGTTTTTCACTTGCAACAAGTGTTACTTTCAGGATAGTCATTGCTTATTAAAATCTACACTGAGAAAACGTGATCCCGATGCAGCATCGATTTATCAGCGCGAACATTTTTCTTTCGTTCGAATATTTCTCGATACTGACTTCGAAAGACTAATCTGATTGATATTAGATATTACTTTAAACAATATAGCAGCTGAGCTCTTCAGATATGTACAGACATCCTGTATGAAAGATTAAAATAGATCGAAGAATTACATAATTAGTGATGACTATAATAGTTTCCATTTAGAGATAACTGATTTCACTAGCACACTGAAAACAGTATCACTGGGACTCAACGGATAATGATAATTACTGATACACTGCCACTCAATGCGGTACAAGACTTCATTGATCCATAACAACACTGATGTATTATTACAGAATTGATGTGTTTGTGCTGGACGTACGACGATATGAATCTAGTCATTTGTCCATGAAGCACTGTGCTGCAGTGAGTGACAGTGCGTCAGTAATTATCATTGTCAGTTTAGTCACAGCGACAGTCGTTTCATTAAATTGCGATCCATAGTTTGTGTTGGTGAAAACGGTGTCCGTATTTATACTAAAACTGAACATCTACATAGTTACATCATAAATTAGAGGTTTCTTTGTATTGTTTTAATTGGGGTCACGACAACTTATTTATATAAAGTAATTCAAGATTCAACATATTCATAAACTAGCATACGTACATAACTCTACGTCGGTAATGATCGTTAATTTTTCTTCGTCTATAATTCACATAAGTTTTATATAATGCTTGAAATAGTAAATATGTTACTCAACTGATGTCTATTATCGTTTGGAAAGGATGTTTATAGAAGCAAAGATATTTTCTATTCAAAACAAAAAAGAAATTCATACCAACATAATAATGTGTATCATTTTATAGTCTGTTGTGGCTTTTTTCGTATTGGATGCGTTTGTGGATTTATTTATTACAATATGTATTATATTAAATACATTATTCATGGCACTCGATCAACCTGGTCAAAGTGAAAAGATGGCACGACTTTTAACAGCAGGCAACTACTTTTTTACAACTATATTTGCCATGGAATCTATATTAAAGATAATCGCAATGTCACCAGCTAAATTTTTAAAAAACGCATGGAATGTATTTGATTTGTTAATTGTCACAGTTAGTCTTATCGAATTAGGTCTTTCCAATGTAAAAGGTTTGAGTGTTTTACGTTCATTTCGATTAGTAAGTCATTGTGCTTGAATTCTTCGGTTCTTTTTGCTAACATTTTCTCGTCTATTTTCTCAAGTTACGTGTTTTTAAATTGGCTAAATCTTGGCAAACACTGAATCGGTTAATGTCTATCATCGGTAAATCAATAGGCGCTTTAGGAAATTTAACATTGGTTCTTATTATTATCATCTTTATTTTTGCTGTAATGGGAATGCAGGTAAATTGAATGAGAATTTGAAATCAAATCATCATCAATGACTTCTAGCTATTTGGTCCAAAATATGCCGAAAAATTTGGCAAAGATATTCCACGATGGCATTTCTTTGATTTTTTTCATGCATTCATGTAAGTCTATTTTTCAGTACTAGTTTGAATGAAGACAATTAAAAACGATAACGTTATTTGATTTCATTTTCAAGGATTGTTTTTCGTGTTTTATGTGGAGAATGGATTGAATCGATGTGGGTTTGTCTCGAATGTGCTGGATGGCCATGTATACCATTTTTCCTATTAACATTTGTCATTGGTAATCTTGTGGTATGTAATGTATTCTTTAAGGCCATTCTTTCCACAAACAGCCGATATCTTAGTCTTGTACATTATCCATATTGAACAAGAGATAATTCTATCAAATATTGATGTCATCTATCTATACACTCTGCTCTTAAGTCAATCGTGACCAATGACACATGCGAAAACCTATTTGATATGTCAGTCGATACTCATGATAATAATAGATTTTTAAAATAGTCAGACGAATATATAAAGTATTGATAAAGTTATTGGTGAATAAATTAAGTCAATAGTTAATACATCATATATTAAGTAGTGTGTATCACAAACGAAATCACTGTATTACTGGATCTATTCGTTTTCTATCGTTAATGAATGATAGAGTTCACAAGAAAGAATACCATAACATTTTTATAGTCTGTTAATGACAAATAAAACCATTAAATTCACAAAATAATCTTAATTCGATTCCCTTGTAATAAACCATTGAATTTACATTAAAGTGTAGATTCTTTGTTGAGATTCTAAACACATGATCCATGGCCAAAGAAATGTCGTTTTCTTTCATCCCCGTATCTCCAACTATGTAGAACAACATGTAATATTGTCCGAACAGGAAGACGTATAAGTATATTTATCTATTTATCTATTTATCGACGAAAATACTTCTTATTATTGTATACATATATCATGCATAGTTCGTCAAGCTAATCTTCTTACATGAGATATGAAAAATACAATATCCATGAATTATTCAATACCATCTACATAATTATCTTCAACTTTTCTTTGTATCATATTCGTTAAATCTAAAATAATAGAGATGAAATTTTTGTCAAATCAAAATGAAAATGATCGAAGTAAAAGTACAACGTTTATGTACGAATTATTATCATGTTTTCCTGAAAGATTTCGATTTATTTCTAATCGGAATATATGAGATTCTCAATGAATTGGTTATATTCGATCGTTAGTACACGAACTGTAGTATACTAGAGATTCAATCGTCTGAGGAAAAACAATATTGATTTCCATAGAATAAACTCATTTCGTATTGTCATCTTATCTTATTCAATCCTTCATACAAGATTTGTTTGAACGTATGATTGAGATTTAAACATGATAGAATCTGTTTGTACAAAAGGAAAACTTATCTAGATATTTTCTGATTCATGAATATTTGAATGCATCCATTGAAATCAGTCCTATGAAGAAAATATCGATATAATGAAATTATTTTCTTAATATTGTTTAATTTTTTATGTTGATAGATTCTCAATTTATTTCTTGCACTTCTACTTGCATCATTTGGTTCGAATGTTTTGACGGAGAAAGAAGAAGAAGAAAATAAAATTGGCGAAGCTATCGATCGTATTCAACGATTTTTTCGTTTCCTAAGGGAATCCCTTTGTCGTTTGCTTTGTCGAAGAAAACAAACACAACAAAACGTCGATATCGAATGTCTTTGTATCGATGAAATACTATCTAATGATCAGGTTTGTACGAATATTTTATTTATTATTAAATTTGATTTCCTATCCGTTCTTCAGACACAATCTGCTGTAACAGATGCAGCTAAGGATACCACCTTGCCAATATTAGATAATTTAGATGAATCGAATGCTTCAGCACTTTTAACTAATCCTATATCAACAACTGATGAGGCCATTGAAATTCAACCGATGAATGCTGATTCTGTGACATCTCATATACCATGGCAAATTCTTCACATGCCACCGGATTGTTTTCCTGCAATAATATCGAAACGATTTTCCTGTTGTGGCAAATGTATACCACAACGTATTCAAGAACGATGGATATATATTCGTAGTCTAGCTCATTTGTTTGTTGAGCATCCATATTTTGAATTTGTTATCATTCTAAGTATATTAGCGAGTAGCACAACTCTAGTAAGTTGATAATTGATGAAAGAACAAGTTCTCGATTGATGTTTACTTTTTCGTTGAATACAAGGCTTTAGAAGATATACATACAAGAAAACAACCAACGTTCTCTGAAGTATTAGCTGTATTCGATAAGATTTTTACAATTATTTTTACGCTTGAACTAATATTAAAATGGTTTGCATATGGAATAACGGATTACTTTAAAAATGGTTGGAATAGATTAGACTTCGTTATTGTTGTTGTTAGTGTTCTTGGAACTGTTCTTGATTTATTTGGCGTAGCTGATATTCCAGCATTTAAATCGATGCGAACACTAAGAGCTCTGCGGCCGCTAAAAGCTCTATCGAGATTCGAAGGAATTCGAGTATGAAAGTGAATGATTCCATTTTCTTATGTTTTGTTTTGCATTTTGACCTAGGTCGTTGTTAATGCATTAATCGGTGCTATACCAGCCGTTTTTAATGTTTTACTCGTTTGTCTTGTCTTTTGGTTGATATTTTCAATTATGGGTGTACAATTATTTGGTGGAAAATTTTATAAATGTGTCTACGTTGGTACACATGATCGTGTCAATCTAACTGAAAATGTAACAAATAAACATGATTGCTTAAGTCAAAATTTCACTTGGGAAAACTCACGAGTTAATTTTGATAATGTTCTTTCTGGTTATTTGGCTTTATTTCAAGTTGTAAGTAATTAGATTAGATTCAATAAATCAAAGGAAAGATATGTGCAAATGAAAAGAATGAAAAGAGAAATTCGTCGTACTATGAAATAGTAAATTAACAATAAACCTAATGACACCTAATTAAGCATTGTATCTACCGTAGTTGAGTATTTAAAAAAAGGAAAATTGATGAGTTTCAATAAATTATATATTAAAAACCAAGGAATCCTATTTGTTTAATAATATAATAAGAGTAATTATACTAGAATTGAATAGTAATAGTAATCTCTAGTATTGATATTTACTTAATCAACTGAAAAATACCTGAAAAATTGAGCATATACTAACGTATTCAACGGAAAATTATATTCCAAAAAAAACATTTTTTATGAAACATCGGATTCATTCTCATAGACTATGACAGATGCGATAGAAATGATCTTCATAATAGAAATGATAAATAGTTTTGATTTACAATCAGAGACCGTTTATGAAGAAGATCTCATGAGTAGGCAAGTAAAAGTCAATGATTCCATATAAGTAAACACGAACTTAGTTCATAAATGCAGAGACAGGACACCCTTCTACTTGTTCTGGTGTATGAACTACTTCTTTATTACATATTTCTGGAGCATGTTGTCAACGAATAGTAAAGAACCATGTCCAAAAATAAATACACTCAAAAAATTTCTCTGCTATTGACAACTAAAGTTATCCGTTCATAAAATTATGAAATAGAAGAAGTTCGTTTAAACTAATAGAATATTTACATATCATGTTCACTTCAAATTCGAACATATGTTTTCTTATTGTCCTAATCCTGATGTGAACACATTCACTTTTCTGTTTCTACGATTCCTGTAACTTCCTTCAGACTGATACTGAAATTTGCTACTCATATTGTTCAAAACGTCTCACATTTGAATTCAGGGATAATTCTCCTAGAACGGTTTGAACGGTTAAGCTATTCACATATTTGCATATTTATTCTAATGATCATCAAATTTTTATCGCTGTTTTATTTTTTCTTAAATAGGCAACTTTCAAAGGTTGGGTGGAGATAATGGCTGATGCCACAGATGCCAAAGAAGTATGTAGCTATTTCAATGAGCTTTATCAACAACTATATGTTTCACTTTTATAATATCAATTTCAGATAGACTCCCAACCTGAATATGAAATCAATGTTTATATTCTCATTTATTTTGTTTTATTTATTATATTTGGTGCATTTTTTACGCTCAATTTATTTATCGGTGTTGTTATTGATAATTTTAATCAACAGAAACGAAAGGTAGACTTTCTTTGTCTTAATTTATTAAGATGAAGATAAAAAAAATCAACCTATTTTTATTTCTTATTCTTGATTTTTAGTTAGGAGCTGATGGTTCATTAGAAATGTTCATGTCGGAAGATCAAAAAAAATACTATAATGCCATGAAAAAAATGGGTAATAAAAAACCAACTAAAGCACTACCAAGGCCACGGGTAATTTTTTTTACAAAAAGATGAATACAAGATAACATGTGTATAAATATATATATATATATACATACGTATGTATTGTTTTTCTATTATTTTAGTTTGTTCTTGGAAGATTTCTTTTTGATTTAACGACAAGTCAAAAATTTGACATATTTATAATGATATGCATATTTCTGAATATGTTGTGTATGTGTCTTGAGCATCATAATCAAGGTCCTACTTATGATCTTGTTCTTGGATATATTAATCATATTTTCGTTGCCATGTAAGTAAATAGTCCAGAAGAAATCCGATATGTTTATGGTGATTACTGATTGATCAATACAGACTCTGAAGTGTCCTTTAGATTAGATTAGAAACCAAATTTTGACCGAAAAATTTTACAAAAGTTCTCTCCTATGTCGAATATAGGAAGGAATTAAAATTTTTAGTTACGATTTATTGGGATAAATGAAACAAGGATACAAACAATAACGAAATAATACTCTCTATTCAACTCTTAGGTTACGTTATTCATCGATAGCCTTCGCACAGCTAATAGATATTGTCATCAGATGCATTGGACTGAATTTAATATCAGTTAAATTCAACGAAAAGAAGTTTTCTTCACTGATTTTAGAAGCTCGAGTCCAAACATGTAGTCAAGAAGAACGTATGATGCAGAAATCTGTCTATCGCACAATTTCAATTGAAATTATATGTGAAATGATTATTTCCAACTTGATTCCATTGCAAATATGCATAGAAAGACAACCATCATTGCACCTATCAGAGCTAGAGGGCTAGAGGTTTAGGTTTTCATCAATCTGAATTCGGATCTAGAAGGACCCACAACTGTCTAGTCATTGTATCATGTGATATCACTTAGAAAAACATAGCGAGAAAAAATAGTATTTACCTTAACTATAAAATCAAAATATGCAAAACAATGAAAACTACCCTCTACTTCACGAATTCATTAAAATCTATTCATGAAATGAATTCTTTGGAAAAACCTGTGCGAAGAACGTATTGCTATCCATGAGTATATATGTTCAATCAATTTTCATTTGTTTTCGTCTGTATTCAAATATCATTATAATCAACTTGATGAATCAAGTATACGAGTTTGAGTATTTGATCCAGTTACATTCTATTCAACGTGATCAAATAGAGAGAGAAAAAACCGTATGATATGACCGATCGACAAAGTTCGCTGATTGTTGACTAATTTTCAATTTGAAATAGGGTGTTATATTTTGATGATCATCTGATGTGGTTTTGCTTTCAAAAAGTTTTATTACACGTGTGTAAAGTTCTAGATAAACATTGATGTAATGTTGTCGATCAGTCAGTTGTTCCGATTCTGTTTATTTCAAAAAATTTGCATTGACCAAAACAGAATCGAATACGAGATTCGAGAACGAAGATCGAATTGAATCCGAATTTATTTTGAAGTTTTGTCCTTCAAATCGGTCTCTGATTTCTAGTTGGGTTTTCAGCAAATTTTCATGATATACATGAACTCATTTGATTCACTATTTATCAATCGAAAAGTTGTTTATTTAACGGACACTGATTCTCTTGTAGTTTCTACTGATTAGAACTCATTTGTTCAATAACGATGCAATGTTCACAAGTGCTCACTTCTATGCCATCCATAAAATATGAAATTTCTTCAATGTAGAACGCCATTGTCTTTGTTGTAGATTGACCAACTTGTCAGTGATTGTTGATCTCTTCTCTATTTCTTTGAAATCATTTGACCATAATTGTTTTATGCATTTGAATCTATCAACGAAAAATACATGTAGAACTAATTAGTTTACATTGAAATATTGCACACGATATTATCAGTTGTCGTATAATCCTATGCTACGGATATGTCAGAGTAGTACAATTTGATTGCATTTGCTTGGTCTCAAGTGTTATACATGGGCAAAAATATTGTTTGATTCTGATGTGAGAAATAAAATCTCTTGATTAATTATGACTGAAATTGATGTGTAAGATCAAAATACTATAATATAATATACTGACGTTTGCAAAATTGTAATCTTCATGAATAACGAATATGTTCTATGCTCTGTATTATTTATTAATATTGATTTAGATTTACAATTGAATGTTTGATGAAATTAATTGCATTGAATATTAAATACTTTACTATTCCATGGAATGTCTTTGATTTTGTCATCGTAATTGCATCAATTCTTGGTATCTCTCTTTTTAAATTCAGTATTAATATGAAAAACTACTTTAACATTGTGTTCGTTAATTCTTAGGGCAAACATTAGGAGAATTGATGGCAAAATTTTTCGTCAATCCAACATTATTACGTGTTGTACGTGTAGCACGTGTTGGACGAATATTACGTCTTGTGAAAGGTTTGCTTTGATGAAAGATCAATGAATCGAAGATGTTAAAAGAAATTTTATTTTTTCTATTTCTAAAGGAGCAAAAGGTATTCGAACATTACTTTTTGCACTAGCAGTTTCGTTGCCTGCTTTATTTAATATTGGACTTCTTCTCTTTCTCGTCATGTTTATTTATTCAATATTTGGTATGTCATTTTTTGCTTATGTAAGAAAATCGGCTGGTATAACAGATCTATTTAACTTCGAAACGTTTCCAAATTCAATGATTGTACTCTTTCAAATGTGCACAACAGCTGGTTGGTCTGGTGTATTTCAAGCATTAACAAATGATCAACCGCCAGATTGTGATCCAACTCTCGATACACCATCACATAAAGGTGATTGTGGAGATACGGCTATAGCGACACCATTTCTTGTTACCTATGTAATAATAACTTCTCTCGTTGTGGTAAGAATTCAAGATACATATGATATTGAATTTCTCTGATTTTATACTAATATTTAGGTAAATATGTATATTGCAGTTATATTAGAAAATTTCTCTCAAGCACAAGAAGATGTGCAACAAGTAAATGAATGGAAAACAGAATTTTCTTTATTTCGACATTCTTTTTTCTTAGGGTTTAACTGATGATGATTACGATATGTATTATGAAAAATGGCAACGTTTCGATCCATCTGGTACTCAATTCATACAATATGATCGATTATCCGATTTCGTTGGTAGTCTCGAACGACCATTACGTATTGCTAAACCGAATTATATAATACTTGTCGCCATGGATTTACCGATATGTGAAAATGAGCGAATACATTGTGTTGATATACTTGATTCTCTTACAAGATATTTTCTCGGTACACTAGACATAGAATTATCAAGTGGTGAAGCTGAGGCACCGATCGATATAAAAAAAGATCGTCCGAAAGACTATCATCCCATAACAACGACATTAAAACGTCAACGTGAACTTTACTTAGGTCGAATGGGTTTGAAAGGTTTCCGAGCTAACGTTGAACGCCGTCGAAATGAACGAAAAAATGAAGGTCTCCCGCTAGATAAACCTACGACGAGTCCACGTATTCAATCGTATGACTTTAAAAAACCTATCTTAGTATTAGACGATGGTCGCAATCATGAACCGAATGTGTTAGAATCAATACGATTCACGCAACATTGAATGCGAACTCTTTCTTAAATGCATCGTCATTTATTTGCTTCTTACAACGATATCATTATGTTGATGCGACTAAAAACAAACCGAGGAAAAAAGTTTTCTTTTTTGACTATCGTTTCTTGCAATGATATATGATTGATTTATGTATAATTGCATTTCTATATACATATATTTTTATACACACACACACACATATATATATATATATTTATATATATACACGAGTGCAGTGTGGTTAACTTCAATGCTTGAATAGAGATATATGTATGCCTTTTAATAAAATAATTATATTCTTTGATATGTATTTAATAATACAAAGTCCCAATGCAGTTATCAAACTAATTCTTTTGTATGGAATAGACCTTTTTTTCTGAAAGATCTATCACTGTATTGATATTGAGATATTGAAATTTTAGAAAAGATTTGGACCTCACCATAAGTTTGAATCTATCATATCCATGTATATAGATGTTTTTATTCCAGGTATGTTTTATTGAATTGCATTGTTAAAAATGATCGTATGATTGCAGTAAACAATATGATTTTAGAAGAGATTTCCTATAATTAGGATGTTAACATAGTCTACAACATAGGCAGAAAAGCCATAGAAAGAAATTTGTCAAGGATACACATATACACTTCTTAACATTTCGTTGAACTATACGTATGAAATTCGACAAAGACTGCTTGACTACAAGCGTGAGTATCAGTACAAACACATGTAAGTCTTATTTACATGTTGTTAATGAGCAATGTGCTTCATGTCAACTGAGTGTTGCTATTCTTATAGACTGGGAAGTTTATGAGTTGATTCTTCAATTCATTCACATTGAATGCTTTTGAAATCATTTTCGATTGAAACTACACGGTGACGTTAATTTTTCACTGTTCGAAAGGAGAAACAAAACTGCATTAAATTCGTAATACTGAATTCTTGTGACAACTTTTCTCTTGACTATTTGTCAAGGTTTTGTTGAGAAATCTAGGCTTTTCGAATAAGTTTCAAAACGAGATTTCCTGTCAAAACATTAGAAAGAAGAATATTAATTTTTGCGGAAAATTGATGAGAAAATATTATTAACTCTTGAAAAGTTGACGTTTTCAACATCGAAGTAACATAGGCTATTTTGAGATTTTCCTAGCGAGTGTGATAGATTACAGAGAGTCGACATTCCAAAAATTTTACATTTCAGCATATTTTTTATGTAAAAAATTTTCGGATAACTCTGAGAAAACTTATCAGAAGAATTTTGTATTATGAGTTCTAAACAGTTTTGTTTCTTCTTTCAATCAGTGAAAATCTAACATCTCTATGTAGTTTTAATCGTAAATAATGCCGAAAAAATTCATCCCTATTTATTTTTGCAATGTAGAATACTTCTCTTTGTTTTCTAATAAAATTTCAATAGAATTTTCACTCGTGTTTTCTTTCACTGTTCATTCCATTGTCACATAATCATATCATGATTTTCTTTAAATGGTAAAGGAAAAATATGTGACATACATTCTATGTATCGTTTCAGTCAAAGTAAATAGTTTATATAACGGAAGCAACGAGATAAATGTCAGTCAACGACTTAAGTCAGACGTTCTGACGAAAATTAGGAATTAGGTATGAACACTAATCAACTCTAACTATAAAATATTGGCTATAATCCATAAATTTTGATGTATTATGTTGTATCAAAGTATAACTTATGATATCATCGTTGTTTCTTTTCAAGTAAAATTTTTCATCTATCTCCGAGTGTCATCGCCACCTGTTTCTTGACTATGAGAAATTCAGGCACGTTCTTTGCCTGTTGCCAGCGATATTGTCGACTACTGGTTAAAGCACAATTGCATTTATGATTGAACTATATTTTATTAATGGTCGTTATTTATAACGTCAAAATTCAAAGGAGAAATAAATAATTTGATGTATTACAGTGTATGAAAGGCATTGAAAGCATGCTATTTCTCATACTGATGCCATCAGGAGAAAAACAAAGTAAAGAAAAAACAGTAAAAATAATTGTAATGAAAGCACTAATTGATATTATTTTAACAAGAAAATCAACAGAATAGGTACTAGAAGAAAGACCAGAAAAATATACGCACAACCTATTTTAAAGTGCAGTTTTCTTTTAAAACAAGTTGCATGATGCTCATGTGTACTCCGTGACAGTTTACTAATGATTAGAATTGGCTCAACAAGAAGACTATATGCGAATGTAATACATTGTTTACAACTAATCAAAACATAAGATGCATGACCCAACATAGTTCATTAGAGAAATAGTTGTTGAGTCAACAACAATAACAATTGGCAATCATGATTCGGGTGATTGCATTTATTTTGCCATCGATACAACTACATTGAAACCTACATAATAAAAGAAAACTCAAGTAGATACACACAAGCAGCAATGACTATCTACTTCATATTCAATAAACTGACCCAAGTAATACAATGAAATACATTCATATCCGAGACATAGTAATTTTGAGTATCATTTACGTTTATTCGAGAAAACAAATGAATCGTAATCTGTCTTATTGAAATTTTTACAATAAACGAATATGAATGTTAAAACAATAATAATTTTAAATTCAATCAACATCAAATTATAACAATTCAGCTGTTTATTGACTTTGAACAGCAATAAAAATGATAATTGAAATAGCCGTCGTAGATAAATTAACCGCTTGACTACTAGCATATAACTATTCTCCATCATCATTCCACGTTATCTCTATATGCACAATCATCTTCATTGCATTGTAACTAGATACAACATCAATACATAGAACAGCATGCTTGCTCCAAGCAACCAATGCTGTCAAAATAACAAATAGATTTACGACGAAAGGAATTGGCAACCTAAAAAGAATAAATACTAAATATTCTGCAAGAATTATGAAAATCCTAATATGTTTCAATAAGATTCTCGGACAATATCTCTTGCACGACTAAAACGATCAAAGACATGTTTATGAAAATAAAATACAGAAAGAATCAATCAATCATTATGATGTTGCAAAAGAATAAGCTGATTTAGAAATAGTTCCCATACAGCTACTCTAGTTTTCAATATGACAATGACGATGTTAAAGCAATAATTCCTGCTATGATAAATGTAATGATTACTGATGGGCTAAAATACGTTGTAGCAATTTATTCATTGAACGTGAATATCTCTACACCTAAACAAACAATTCAAAATTCTAACGATATTTATTGTTCACGGCCGTCCTTATAAACAGCTGCGCTAACATCTATAAACGAGTGATTGATTCAACTTATGTTAAAAACCATTTAGTGTACCAATTGGAGTCTGTAAATATTTGTATCGCTTTACATGGAATCAATCGTTTGATGAAAATTTCTTTAAAATATCGTTTCAAACTATCGACATTACTCAATGCTTGAACACTTGCATTAATAATAAACAGATGTTTACATAGATATAGATAATCTATGATGAGAACAAAACTCTAGTCTAGTCTCGAAGAATACTTGATTGAGACCCGTTTTATATTTATGTCAAACGTACAGTATTTCGATAACGTAAGTAACATCGATAAACGATACTAGTTTGGCAAGAAAAGCGAAAGAAGACGTCACTAAATCGATTCATATTACATAAAGTATACTATCGCACTAGTGCTAGCTACTTGTATGTACATTGTACGACAATCAATAAATAACGAGTCATAGAAAAAGAAGTGGGAATGGGTAGCCGAATTCTTTTTTATCTATTTTTTCCTTGTGCTCGTATACACACATCTTCATTAACAATTAATTGGACGATAGAAACTCAGAAAAAAAGATTGTGCTTCTTCACCTTTATGACCCAAAGGAAATTTTAATCGGGAGCAATATCTTTTCCATCCTAAACTTTCGTCAATCAGAATTAATGATGCGTAGTTTATTCAATCATATGCTGTCGTTTTTATTATAAAACTGATGTTTATCTCGAATGATTTCATTTATTTCGACATGTTTATGACTACGTTGTCTCTAGAACAATCAGTAGTGAATTTTCTCTTCAGATATTTGCATTTCTATTATAAGTAACATCAAAAAATCTATCAAAAATTAATTACATAGAAGTTACTCATTGGCTCTGTTTAACTTTTATTGAACACTCTATTTTATTACTGAAAGCTTCTTGTGAGAAGAAACTTCAATGGAAAATCTATTTTAAAAATAAAATATGCATTAATAAATAAGTCACATTCATTCTATAGTCATGAAGTTTCTATTTATGAATTCGACAAGTTCCGACAATTATTCTCATATATATATACGAAGAAAAAGAATATTCATAGATATTAATCATTTAAAATACATAGTTTTGTAGAGTTTCAATAGAAGCGATGATATGAACAGAAACCAAATCATAAATGAAGTATCACGCAATAATCTTTTTACTAACCTTGAACGCTTATGTTTGTTTTACATCGTTAATGAAAAAACATGGACATATTTGTAATAGCTACATGTATAGCATCCGCAGACATATTTTTATCGGATTTATCATTGGAATGCAGTCATATTCATCATACTAACTGACAAAGATTACAGTTTGATAACATGTATTGTTGAACGTCATCTTATTGACAGTCTTGTCTACTAAACATCACTGTAAAAGAAGTACTTAGTTTTTCACTCATTTTATATTCTAATCAGAGAAAAGTCTGTTAAAACTATTGTAAAAACCAAATGAAAGAGAGAAGATAAATAGAAAACTTGTACAACAATTCTTATTGAGAAGAATTGGTTACATGATGTATGTCTACCGAATAAGTAGTAGTGCATAGAAAAATTCTAGGGAAGAAACATATCAGAAGATAATTGGTAATATTCCAAAGATATTCAGAGTTATTCTGTAAGAAAAAATGAAACACGATAAATCATTATTTGTACGTGCAACAAGAGAATCACGATTCTTAAAAATATTCTTGGCATATTGAAAGAATTGTTTTGGATCGTATAGAATCAACGTTAATCTGACATGAAATTAGATATTTTTTTCTTCATAATTTTCGGCATATATTCTTGTTTTTAACCATGTTAGTCAACAACGTTCTATACTTCGATTAAACAAGTCACATATGGGACTGTTGCAGATGTCAACGATCTTTTGAGAGGAAAGTAAAATTTTCGACAATGCTTTTTATTTTCAAATTGAATATATAGTTTCTCGATCATATGTGTTGTCTAATTTTGTTACTGATTGAATGAATCGACGGACATATTTATAAAGAAAGAATCTATACACAACAGTATTCGACGTGTTGTAAATAGAAGAACAGGAAAAAAAACAATGAGTGACAACATCCAGCATGGCTTAATATATTACAATATTATTGTTGTGCATGTGTGCATGCCAAGTCGTGGATTCACATGACATAAAGTCAATGAAAAATTTATATCAAGTCCATAGAAAATTGAAGCCGCTAGGGAGTAAATAGGATGCATAAATAATCTTCTTTTGTAGATAAATACAATGTCAGTGCGTATTGGAAAAATGACAGCAAAAAAAATTCCGATTCGTCAACCATCACCAGAAATACCTTCACCTGTCAAAATAGCTAAATCAGTTACGAATGACGATGACACTGAAAATCAAATACCAATTAATGATGTTGAAGTGAAAGATGAACCACTACCTATGGATCCTAATGAACATGAGATTGATGTTAATCCAATGGCAATTATTTTGGCCAACGGTCAACCATTATTAACGAACTTCGAAGAAAAATATCTGATAGATGTTATATTAAAGACATCAAATAAGGATATTGAAGTAATTCTAAACGAAAAACTTCATACTATTTTAGAAATGAATTATGGTTCACAATCATCATTATTCAAATTAAATCCACAATGGATATATGATTTTATTCTTAAACATTTTCAAAGTTTAATCGGTCATATGAATTCTTCACAATTGTTTGACAAGTTTTTGAATACAAATCTCGATAAGAATAGCACAACGATTGCTTTTAAACATTGGCAATTGAAAACACTTGTTAGCGAACACTCAAAACAACAACAGCAACAATCGGATGTTTCACAAAAACGTCGAATGACTGTTCGCCGTATTGATTGTCATTAAATCGATCTGTGTTAATTTTATTCTTTCTTTTTTTGGATACATGTCGTTGAAATTAAATACACAATACATATACATATTCACTATATTTCCATCATAGATATGAAGACTTACTCAAGTTAAAATAAACAGAGACTTGTTGTATTCGCCTAGAAGATTTCTAATGAAGAATCTTTCTACATCATATGTCTACGGAAAATCAAGACTCTATTCGATCAAATCTCTTCAGAAAAGTTAGGTTTTCGTTGCTGAAAACGAAAAACAATGGATATTCATTGTATTCTCGATACAATTTCGATGTCATGTTTAATCTCATTTGGGAAAATGTTTGAGAAATGTATGATTCTGACTTTTACATATGAAGTTAAACCGAAGCCTTCTGTGTGAGATAATATTTTAACGAATAGACTATGATTTATAAGAATTTGATGATAGACATCTCATATGATGTTGCATCTATTTATTATTATGTCTAGGATAGAATAAAGAATTAATCGAATGATAAGTAAATTGATTAGATGTGAACAGATCATAGCTTTGATTATGTCTTTATCATCATACGATTCTATTCATTGCATGGAATATTTTATTGACAAGAAAAACAACTCGTAAAGAAAAACGTATCAATCAATAGCTTTCAAGCTACAGTATAATTTCGATAAAAAAAAAGAACTTCTCATTGAATGACTATTTTGATTGATATTGGTATAATAACGATAGTTTCATTAGAAGATAGTAACTATTCGATTACAATAATAGCAAGAATGACCTTTATTGATCTATAAACAGTTCTTTATGGTACTATTTCACATGAGTTATATCAGGACGATCAACCTTGTATTCGATACTAACTCATTATAATGAACGACATAATCATTACAAGCAGCTGTTCTATCCTAGTGAATAAATAAACAAAACAAAAAGAAATGTCATTTTTCTTCTTATCGTTGGTCCAATATGTAATTTTGTTTTCTCGATTTCTAGACTATTAATTCAATTACAGTTTATTAAATGATTAATGTCTAATATTATTGAATTTTTCTTTAATTTTGTCATCTATTTCTCAAATAGACTTATTTGTTTATTCATCCATCCGTTCGTTGGACTGATGACATTAACAAGTAATCGTCACTTTCAAATGACACCATGCATAAAGATAAATTTAATCGAGCAATAAATTGACAAATATTCGAACATAAAATCTTAGTTATTTCTTCAAATGAATTATTAATAACTTTCAAGATTCTAATGGAACGATTACGTCATTGATTTAGGCGAATATAAGGACATTCTTTTCATTTTTGTTTGTATTGTAATTATTACGAAACCTTTTAAGTGAACTTTATAGACAATATCGAAAAAAAATAATGTATTGGTGCGTTTGTTTCAACAAATAATCCGTTTTTTTAATATCGAAAAATACATACTGCTTTGTTTATTTTCTGAATATAAATCGATTTTGTCGTCCACTTCATTCTTTTCTTTTTGCACGAATCAGCATTTCTGCTGCTTCGTTTGTAATCGTTGTATTACACCTCAAGCGCGCCTTTTCCTCTTCTTCTCTCTTATCTTTACAATATTTTTTTCCTCGTCTTTACACTGACTCGTTGTTGTTATTCAACACATGCACACTTGTGCTCTCATAGAAAGAGAACACCTATCTACGAAAGAAAAAGAAACTTCCGTAGGTGAGTAAGATACATTTTCTTTGAAGAAGACTAAAACGATCAATCAACTATCATTAATACAACGTATAGTAACTGATATAAATGACATATATGCGAAGAGTAAAGCGCATATACGTAGCACGATGTGATTGATTCTCCATATACACACTTAATATAACATTCGAATAGTATCGATTGCACAACATTGTACGATCGATTCATTCAAAATGTTCCTTTTTTTTAATGTATACATATATTTATATAATCCTCGTTCGTGGTCGTATTGTCGCTGTCGACATCGATGACTCGATCTATGCATGTGAATATCGATAAAAAAATAATTGTACATTACGCCACGCATATGTTCATACGCTAATCTCTTTCTCGTCTTCTGTTAGACAGACAGACAGACGGACAGGCAAAGATCATAATAGAACTCCTATATATATATATATGTATATATATATTGAAGAAACGTAGGTAAGTATACTTTTGTTCGATCGATCGTGAAAGGCATACAGACGGGAACCAGTTAACAGCAGCTGTAGGAGTTACTTCAAGTAGCCTACTTCATTATTCCTTTTTCCTTCTCTCTTTATGTACTATTAGTCAGTTATGTTGTTATTCTCAGCATTTCTATTTACATACTGAAAATTGAAGAGAGAACAAAACTTATACAACGAACTGACTTATCAATATATGAATGCGAGTTTATTAACATGGAATAAGTTTCTTTCTTTCTTTCGTTCTTGATTGTTGACTGGAACAAAAGTCTAACATGTAAATAAGAAATGCGACTCTTAGTGCTTTGCACCTAACTTCGATATATTACTACTAGTAGCTGTTGTCATCTTATCACATAAAGGAAAATGATCACACAGAGAGATGAGCTTTGATGCGTGTACTTGTGAAGAGATATGTCCTTGATCACATGTGTCTTATTCAGTGTCATTATTCTCAATGATATCTACCGCCTAGTGAATACAACTGAGAGTACTATACAAAGAGAGAAAAATTGCTATAAGATGTTCACAGTTGTCATACATTAATAACCGTGCATCATCTTCTCCTCATCATTGTTTCAATGATTATTTGTACGATGCTGTACCATAAATATTATAGTGATCTCATTATATATTCTACAGTATTTATATATATATATATATATATAAGCATGCTAGTGTGGGAAGAGAAGAGGAGGAATCGTACGATGTTGAACCAACACATTAAAAGAGACCCAGTAAGAGAAAAGAAATATGTTGTTGAATGAATTCTGCATTTATGATTACTATACAGAAAGAAAAAGAAAAGTATTGAACGAGAAAATCTAATTGAATATTTTTTTATATTTCAGATGATAAATTCAAACGATGATTCAACGGCCTTGATAGTTTCTCAATCACTTGCTCTACCATCTCTATTGAAATCTCATCAGTACTATCACGAATCATCAGGTTATTCATCGAAAGAAGCTGAATGTAGTAGTCCGGAAAACAAAACAGACGAAGTAAAATTACGTATTCATAATAATAGACCAGTTGACATTCATCGTCGACGACATAAAATACCAACATCAACAACATCATCAACAATTGTGTCAAATATTGGTTCATTGACTATTGATGAATCTCTTCCCGTAAGAATTAAATACTAAAGTCATATGTAATTTGTGTCGATCTATCAAAAGACAAAGGTCACTTCTGCATGAGATGAAACTTCTTGTCTCTCACTCTCTTCCATTTTTTTTCTAGGTTATCAAATAGTGTGATAACTTTTTTTTTTCTTAACCTTCAAAATACTAATTCATAAAAATTTGTTCATATATTCAAAGGTCATGGTTATCGAGAAAATAAATCGTCGTCTATCGCCGATTTGCGATGAACAGCTTGAAAATTTTCCTACAACTATACCAATGGATAACAATCGCATTTCAATAAAATCCTCAACAACATTAAACCAAGCAACATTATCGGCTCGACGTCATTGTCATGTATATGATTTAACACGTGTATCTTTTTATGATAATATTCCAGCACCATTTGGATATATAAGTGAACCATTAATTCTCGAAGATTGTTCACCAACATCAACATCGTCAAATGATGATAAAACTTTATTTACTAATCGAAAAGATTCAGGTCTTGGTACAAGTAGTGTCGAACGACAAATTGATTCAATTTTACTAGCTAATAACATTAACCGATCATTATCGTCTTCTTCATCATCATCTTCGTCGTCATCATCATCATCGTCGTCATCGTCGTCATTGAATAGTAATATGACCAATACATCATCACGTTTACCAGCTAGCCGTAAAATACGAGTTAAATGGCATTCATTTACAAAAACACATCGTCCAAGTTTTAATTCATCAAAATATCACTTAGGACAAATGTCTGTTGGACAATTATTGGCTCTACGTCGAGCTGCTTTAATACGTCTACAAGAATTATTTGATACATCACGAATATTATCAATAAATAAACCTACATTAGTCAATCGAACAGTGACTTCAAGACAATGCTTACTTGCTTCAGCATTCAGTGCTGTGCCGAAATTAATTATTCGACGACATCAACAACGAAAAGTGTGTTAAAATAAATGAAAACATTGACTAGTTTAATTATCGAAAACATTTGTGTCTTTTTTTCTTTATTTTGATCAATAGGAAGTTCATCATGAAATCAAAAAATTAGTCTTTGGTGTTTCTCTTCTTTCCATGACACAACGCACTGGACATCCAGTACCAATAACCATTATCTCAGCGATGAAGTATTTACGACGTACATCTATTGATAGCGTCGGTATATTTCGTAAGCCGTAAGTTAATGAATAACAAGCCATACATTTGTCTTAAACATCATTATTTCATCTTATCTTTGTTGTAACCTTGACAATTTAATGATGTTTTGCCTACTAGGAGAGAATCGAATAACAAAATAATGATATAAATAGTATTTGGTTTGCTAGCTATAAGTGTAAAGTTGTTAATTATATACGAATCTTATATGAAAACATACAATTAGTTATACATGATTATTTTGTTAAGTTTAACGTAAGAAGAAAAATATGATGCGAAACTCTTCACATAGACTATTCACTTATTTCTAGGATCACTTAAGGACAGCTGTTCAGATGAGAGTCGAGTTAGATTTGTTTTTCTGCCTTGCTCGATTTATACGTTTATAGTTTTGTTCCAAAATATAATTAAACAACTATTGTAAGAAGTGTAATCGTATACTAAATACGAATTTTTTTAGTTCAATTGATACGAACTATTTAACATTTGCATGAAAGATTCTTACATGTTTTATGTTTTTAACGATAATGATCATTTTACAAATATCAACTGCGATACATATCAATTTTTTTGTCTTTATTTTTTTATGAGATCATGTTCATTGTCATGTTGTATCGTCTGCAAAAAATCAGGGATATTGAGAGCATTTCTTCTTTTAATGACAAACGATGAATAGTAAAATTCTACTTGATACAGATATGATTTTAAATATTCTTCTTCATAAAAAAATAATTCTAATACGAAAAGACAAGAATCTAGCAATATACTGAAACATGCAGAAAAAAAAATACTCTCTTTGATCGTCGACATACGAATGGTTGCAGAAAAATAGATCTGTTTTTTTTTGTTGAAGCTTTAGTATCAATGTATGACATTTTAAAATACTGAATTTTTCGATAAGTCTGAACACCAATTCATAGGGCACTTTCGATGAAAAAAGTCATGGATTGAAATTTTCTCGTGAATCAACAACCTTCAAAGTTAAAATAATAAGAAAATAATCGTAGGAAGCATCTTCCTTTTAAAATTCTCCTGTATGACATTCGAAAAAGACGAGTAGATAGATATTGATTTCATCAACACGGTTACAACTATTATGGAGGATGTCCAGTATAGAATATCAACTTTCTTCACGAAACCTCAGAATTTAAATATATTACTGATATTATATGGAGTAGATATCTAAACAATAGGAGAGAAATCAACAAATATAAAATATGCAATACTAAGATATACAGCTAATGGAAAATTTTCCATCGCTCAAAAGTGTTAAAATAAATACCATCGTTCAAACACGAGACACCCTCAAAAATCTAACCGCACTGATACTATTGGTTTACAATCAGTACAAACTGCAAGATTAATTAACGTACTTCTCAATTACTTCAAATCTCTCTCATGCAGATGTCACATCGCTAGATGCTGGCCACAGACACGAGTTACGTCTTCAAACTTGCTCGATTTTCGTTTTATTCTCATTTATGACCGTGAAAGTTGATGATTAATTAGTTTTGCAGTTGAGATGTGTGCCGAAAGTTTCTTTTCCCAGTAACTTAATCTTACAACATGTCTTTTTAAATGAGTTCATATCACTATGGAACAGCGCTCGGATAATTACAGCAAGTAAAAGTATTTGCCAATTTTACTAGGTGCATCATAATGAAACCTACAGTTAAGTACAAAAGACTTGCCAAAGTATAAGTACAAGTACTTACTCATCAGGTATACTTGGTATTTGTAATTTTACTTGAAAAGTTACATGTACATTTACCATTGCTGTCATTCAAGCTCTGCACTTGAGAAGTCTTCTTAATCTACACGTTAGACTTGTAATTAGCCTATTGTAGGTCATGCATCTAAGTGATTCTAATTTACTAGAAACAAAAGCTCACAAAAAAGCTATACGAAGAATTATAAAAAGGACTCCATCTTTGAGAAAGACATTAGACACAGCATACAGTTCTACGACCAAACAGTATTTAATGGAACGAGAAGCCATCATAGTTCCACTATAGTTACACGGTAGTTTTCTCTTCGTCTCATGAGATACGATCAGAAAGATCCCACAATTTGATGATTACTCCTAAGCAACAAGAACTTCATACTGATCTAAGAATTCAAATGAAAATTCATGGTTTCCATAGGATTTAATCTATAAAATCTGAACTTCAGTACACAAAATACGAAAAGATGTACCATCTTGGAAAACACGATAACACGTGCCTTCTGTTTTACCCCCGCCCCCCTCCCGTCCGCTCATCTACCAAAACGACCTTTGTAAATAAAATCATAGAATACCATTCTTGAACCGTCATATTTTTAATGTTTAGTGGTGTATCTCATCGTAT
>OENT01001429.1:0-44390 GCA_900239685.1 Rotaria macrura
TAAAAAGATCTTCGTACTGATAGGACCAACAAAGTTCAACAGATTATGCAAATAAAAAAAAAAAAAACATTAGGAAATATTTAATTGAATATATTTGATACGCTAATCTAATTTATGATCTTATCTTAATGTCTTCACTTCTCCTCATAAAATAGGTTACGCCGAATCAATTTTTATTGCAATCTTTGTATTGTCAAATTAATGACAACAAAATAAAACTCTGTATCGGTCTGGTATGAATAATCTTCATAAATAAAAAAAACAATATTTTAAATGTAGGCTCATACCTTGTGACAAAATGTAATTATTGTTTTAAACAATATTTCAGCATTGGATTCATGCTGATGTCGACGATCGCGGACAGTTAACGACATTGATGTTAGATATTCTTTTCTTGCTGAATTTTTCAAAATTATTTGATCATCTTCCTGAACGAAAAGGATTCTCAATTCTTACTGAATAGCTATACCAATGAAAGACTTACAGAAACGGGCGTTGCCGGATCAGGATTATCACGTTGCTCATCTTTAGCTTTGCCATTTAGTATGTATTGTGAATAAAGTGTGATTTCTTTCTGTTTGTCATGGGCAGGTAGATCTTCTGCTAATTCCAGAAGTAATTTGTTGCATGTGACACAAAGAGGAGCATCACTCGCTCGCTGGGAACATTCCAGACACCACCATTGGTTGACGATGCCAAGTAGCGATGAGTCAATGCCGGCATCAGCCAAAGCAACAGCCATTTTGGACTATCTATGAGATTATTTCTAAGTAAATCTAAAAATCTAGCATCTTTTTAATAGGCAATATTTTTCGAACAGTCTCATCACAGCAATTAATATGCTTCGTAGCTGTAACTATCGTTGCTATTTGAAAAAAGCCCATCTAAATTGAGAATGTACTACAAAAAGAAACTCACCATACATCCATTGAATAAATCGAACAAAGCACTATACTAGGCATATATGGTAGCATGTTTTCGTGTAGAATGAGTATCTTAGAGGAGAGCGACAACATATTCTATTGAAAAACCGAAAGATTCAAAAGAAATAAGATTTTGAAAAAGAACTATGACGAACGGGAAATTTCTTTCATAAAAAGCAAGAGCAATGCAAGTAAAATGAGTAGCTACGTACGTACGATGATGAAGAACCGATAGCTTGACGACTGCATAGATATTTATTTTACACATTTATTGGGATGGTTCGATAGAACTAATCGAATTTTTCCGAAACTTAGTTCTATTTTAGACTTTTCTATTCGGTTTATCATGTTTTTCGAAGGTAAATAAAGGTACAAGTTGAGTCGAATTAAACACATTGAATATTGATTTTCTCACTAGTTGAAAGTTGATATATTTGATTTGATCGTCTATGTCGATTTTTAGAAGTATATGATTTGAAATCTTCCTGTAAAACTGATCAATTAAATTTGAATGACTAAATTATGAAGCAGAAGGAAAAGCTAGCGAATATTGAGAAGACATGTTTTAAAATCTTCTTTGGATTAGAAAACCATAGCAGATTTTATGGAAGATGCATCGAATTTTAACCGAGTTTACAATAACAGTGATTTTATTTGGATGATTCTGACAGTTGTAACGCAAAACAAACTAATAATGAAAACTTTGTCATGAATTGCAATGTCTTTTGAAAAAAATATGGATCCATCGAAACTAGTGGTGATCAAATGAATCTTAGTTCCTAGTTGAATATTCTTCATATTCTTTCGTAACTAAAAAAGAAATACGAATGAGAAAATATGCTGTTAGTCTGTCATAAGTGGCATTCAGAGAAAACTAACTCTCAATCAAAGGAACACTGTGACAACCAGTTTGTCTGTCGATTTCGACTAATGTATTTATCTACTTGGAAAATATATTTCGAATCAGTACTTTTCCTAGTTACTGGTTTTTTTTTTCAACTCACACAATTGCTAGTTTCACAAAAACGCGTATTATCAGGAATAGGTGTGATATTGGCTATAGTATTCAAACAGAACCAGCTTTTGTTGAGTTTATCCACAATTAATACATTTGTGAAGAGATCATTGGATAACCTCTAGAGCTACTTCACATTGCTACAATCCTCCGCCACAAACTAAAAAACTTGAATCTTCAACTGGCTCCTATCTGTTTGGATGGCGCTGAATAAAAAACACCTTTTTCAAATATATCTTCATCACAGTAATATTTTTGAGAATATGAACTAATCTAAAAAGGGTTTCGTTAAGTCTGTCGTATTACTTCTTCAAAGAAGTCTGCCACTACGATGAGTTTTGCGTTGACTTTTAGTTTCTCGTGAATGAACTTCACTTGCCAATAGACATTTATTGTTGAAGATTTTGTATAAAAAAACATCGTAAATCGATGTAAATGAACAATGGAAAATATATCAAATACGTTTTCGATGAATACTAGTTCCGTTTCCTATGAACAATACAAGACATCTCAGCATGCTTGTTGTTTAACGAGCGAAGAAAGAAGTATAGAATAAACTTTTCATCCATAAAATAATACAACACTAGACTTTGTTTTCACTTAGGCTCAAAAAAATCAAGAAAAATATTTCGTTCATCGAAAATTTTTGTACATTAAAGATCGATCATTTGCAGCCTTTAGAACCGTCAATTCCGGCCGATTCTAAGAGTCAAACCGATTCAATTTTGATCGCTCTATTTTATGCTATTGTCAACGTTGATGAAAAACGAATAAAAGATGCAAAAATTGACTAAAAATCCTGAATTTTTTGTAAATATCGGTCAATTCTCGCACTATTCAGTCGTTTTCTGTCAAAATAGACAATAGCAACCAATAAAGCGATCAGAATTGAATCGGTTTGACTTGAAGAACTGATCGGAATTGACGATTCTAAATATAGCAAATGATCGATCGTAAGTGTCAACAAATGGGCATTGGTGTATCCCTGATCGAAAAAAATTGCCTTATTTCTAAACAGAGTGCCGCCAGATACAGATACGGTAGCATAGGTATACAATTCTTGTTTACCATCGACATGATGAAAAGTATATTGTGGAAAGTATTTTTATCAAATTACAAAATAGGATTTTTATAATTTCACGTATCAAAATCCATTAGATAAAATCTGATATTCTACTGTAGGAATCAAATAAACAAAAGTATTCATATTTTTTTTGGAATTAAAGAAAATTTCAACCGACTTTAATAAAATTCTGCATTTACAGTTCGCAAGTCATCTATGAAATATATCCATTATTTTAAAGGTATGATAAGCTACAGTAGAAAACAGTGGCCAATTCTAAAACGATCTAAATTATCAAATCGAATCGAATTCAATAGAGATATCTAGGATTACATCTCGATTCTTGTATATTTCTCGATGTGTATTGTGTTGAAATATGTAACAATTTTTTTCTACTAATGTCTTATTTTCAAGTTAGCCCCATCTACTAATAGTTGTCATTGGAAATACGACCCATTCTATTCAATCATGTCACAAAATTAATTTTTATAAAAAGAACAACTCTCCGTTTTCGAATCGATTCTAAAGTATACATACCGAATAGGGTTACTTCCCTGTAGGAGTTTAAACAGCATAAAGAGTGGCGAACACTGTTATCGACAGACTGAAAAGAAAACAGAATATAAGAAAACAGAATTTTTTCGTTCTTTGCAAAAAACTACCATACTATTTTTCTTCGTTCTTTTCAATAAAATGAATCATAGGAAAATAGTTTAGAGAGAAAATAAAAAATGATTCAATCAATGGTATGAATCAAAATGAAAATTAGTAATGGAAATTTTCAATAAAGCTGAAAATATATTTTATGAGGGATGCCAGGAAAGAAACTTGAAACCAAGAATATGTGCAATCATCAAATTTGATTATTTGCAGATTGCGAAGAAAACATACCCAAATGATATATCTTTCACGTGGTTGAAAATGCCTAAATACATGAATATCAAAGGAACAAAATATGTTGTAGTGTAGCATCATTTGCTAGCTAGCCAGTGTGAGTGTGACTGTGGCTGACGGCGGATGCAGAGGTACACAATCTGCTGATAAGAAAAACATTTTTCCCATTGTAAAATTTAACTGAAAAAAGTATTCCCTTTTAAAATGTTTGCTGAAAATACAATTAGGGCTACTTGACACATTGAGATACTTGACCAGAGTAAAGAAAATAGACGATAATGACAGTACGATAAAGTGATTGCTGACTTTCAAAATTTAACGAAATAAAAGAAAGGAGAAAGATGCAAGATCTTGCCGATGTATATATAAATAAATGACGATTTGTTTGGAAAGCTGCAAAACTTTTTCAAGGAGGAAAATATTTAAAAAAAAAGTTTCTCTGTACTGGCCGAAAGTGCACACACTAACATTTTGCAACTCCAGGTGGATGAATGAATGGAAAAAAAACCCTCGTATATAAGCTGCTTTCATCATCTTTATCGATTGCAGACTCATACAGAAGCTTTGCATTCATGAACGTTTAATAGATGACTGTAAAAAAAATTCGTTTTCCCCTTTCTCAACAGACTTGCAATACACTTATTGTTTTATTGAAAGCAAACTATGTCATCAGTTTGCATTTGTTATTTTTCACCAATGAGAAATTACACCGTGGTAGCATTAATAATCTTTCTTTACACAATAGAAGCTCTTTTTAGCATAAATATATATATATATATTTGTGCAGTTTTTCATTCTTGAGAAAATAACAAGTTTTATTTTATTTTCTTACACATTGCATGAAAAGCGAAATGTAAATAGCTTTCTAGTGCATCATTTTACTTTACTAGAATACTAAAATTTCTTGCCCTCTAACCATATTCATTCTGATATCAATGACAGAACAACATAATTTTGATACAATGATTCAAAAGAAAACGTTTTATTTTCGACTGTTGATACCTCAAAATAGAGTCTACGAAAGAAAATTGATTAATATTGACACAGTTTATAATATTTAGCTACGCAAATAAAGTCCATATGGATGCTAACAATACGAGTTCGCAGATAAGCATTTTTACCTTAATTCATAAAGATAAAATGTCAAACTTCGAATTACATCACAAACTCATTCTTTTGCCGTAGTAAGGTTGACACACGATGCAATAACATGACAGAAATTTTCGTAGAATGGAATAAGTTCTTTCCATTTAATCCCATCTTATAAATTACAGTATACCTATAGATTCTTTTTTAAAAGCAATCTGTTGGTAAAAACAAGGAACAGTCTCAGTTTTTAGATTATACTCATCAATTAGTGTACAGCAGGTAAGAAATAAAACTCTATAACGAAATATACCAAAAGGAAGTTGTGATAGGAATAACTTTTTTAATCTTTTCTTATTCAGGTTATTGCAATTTGCGACTCTGCTTCGTTCCATCGTATTCGGACGTCCATCATAAAAAATCCAACATAGAATTGAAGCATATTTGGAACATAGATAAAATTCATCATAGTTCTCCATGAATCTTTACTAAGACATCAAACTAAGTATGTCCTAATTCTACTGTTGAAAATAATTAAAGCCAAACTCGAGTCAGGTTCTCGATGGACGCCATATTTAGATTGTAATTGATGAAGTCTAAGGAAAGACGTTTTCGGTATTTCACTGGATAAAATTAACAGTTGATGCATTAAGAAATGATCTGAACAGTACGGAACTGGTATGTGAAGGAACTGAAAACCTCGTTAAAACATTATCGCCTTACGACCGCTCAGTCAAAGCAAACTAGAGCAGACGAAGATTCACAGATTTGATTTCGTTTTATCGTAATTTTTCTCACAAACCGACATCATTCTAACAAATCTCAGTAGTTCAGTTTTGACTTTAACTTTAATTGTAGCTAATCCGAAAATGGCTAGAATTCAGATATTGTTGTGGCAAGCAATTCTTCTGACCCATTGTAGAATTTATCGAGAATAAAAACGAATGAATAAAAAGCACTTCATGCAATATAAACTTTCAAACAGATTTTCTTTTTTTGCTCAACTAAATCTGACTTTTATGAATAGAGAGTATAGTAAAACTTCAGAAAAAGAGAACATCTTTAATTACGAACAGCATTCGAACATACGCATAACAAATTTTATGCATAACTTTGTCTCAACGCAGTACCATTGTCAAATAGATCATCAGGAACCAATTGTATCACTAAGCAAACAATACTTTAAAATTTCGTGAAAAGCTATGCATGACAAAAAGCATGTTCCTAAAAGTTGCCAGACTACCAGAAATGCTTGATATGTTGGCCTCTATTGTTTCAAAATTGGTACAGTTTTGAGCTTCCTTTACCTTCAACTTAGATGTTCCTGATAGGTGACCAACAATTAGTGTAGCACTCATAAATGAGACACCTTTTGTTGGGATGTTTTATTTTCAAATATTTGAGTATCTATGAAGAATTTGTTGTACTTTATTGAAAATTAATCTTCACGATATGATGCAATCATTTTCACTTCAGTGTTTATATTTTTCAACTGATTTCGTAAATGTGTTTTAGCAGTTGACAATCGAACGATTCATTCATCGATTGAAAATTGGCAAATCAAATATCTTACGGAGCTATTATAGAATGTGAAGAGTAATTAATTTTCTATTTCTTGGTAAATTATCGCTTTTTCAATCAAGATAGATGACACATCTGGAACCCATTGTAAAATTTGTCAGATGTAAATGACCTTTTGAATAGTATGAAATGTGTGTGACAATATGGCTACCTGTAAATCTTTGAATAGACCTTACGTCTTTTAAAAACCAATATGAATACGAAGATGTCTCATCGGAACATCAAATTTTCTTTTAATCTCACTCAACAAAGAATCGAATAGATAAATAAGGACACTTGTTTTAACTTGAAAATGACTTGTGAAAACCATAAAAAAATCACACATCTTCTTTTTCAAATGAAATTTCAAAAATAGTTAGTAGGATTATATTATTTGAAATATAATAAACTGAAAAAATCGTTGCTGGCTTAACTGCTGAATATCCTTGTATCTTCCAGAGTTATTCATTGAGTTTCTAAGATTCTTATAGATTATTTGCTTGATTCTATCAACCGTTACGAACATATGATTACTTCCCAAGGATCATCGTCCAACTTCTGATATGAATTTGCTCAAGAATCTGAATATCGTTTTATCGTGTAACGCAGAGATTGACATACGCCGTACAGTCGAAATGATCGAATTCAACTATAAACAACATGTTCTTGTAATCAATCATGAAGGAATTCGCGGAAAGAAAATTGTCCTAAACTAAATAACTTTGCTAAATAACTAAGGATCATAGATCTATTTTCTGTATGATCATATTCATCAGTAAATCATGCACTAGTTTAAGACACATAAGATCTATTGCAGTTTGCAAACAGATGTCAATATAAGATAATTTACTAATACAAATGGGAGTTCATTGAGAGCTTCATGCATTGAATAACTTGTCTGAATGGTGCTGTTCTCCAATAGTTGCTACCATCCAATAAATGTTTAAAAAAATTAAAATTTTAACATCGATCTGTCAAAACTTTGTTCTTTTCCCTTTCGTGTATAGGTTCGTTTCTACTCACAATATATATTTCTGGTTAATTTTTGTATTGGATATATTCATGAAAGATGTATTTATTCGGATCTTATTCCATAGAATTGATATTAACAACATATGATACAATTAGTTTCTACTGGATACACGTAAACAGATTAATTTCACAGGGAAAAGATCACACCTGAATGAATGCCTCACTGTGCAACATTCAGATAGTATATACTCTGTAACATTTTCGAAATCAGTTCCCAATTGAGAATGTTTTAGGAAGAGAAAATCACAAGAATGCAAAAAATAGACAAAGCGTTCTTTTTGATTTCAACAACAGTTTGCTCAATAACTATTCATTTATCAATTTCGTTCATAGTTAAAGTAAGAACGAAAGTATCTGAAAAAAGTATTCTCTCGTTGCATTACACCGTTAAAAATGCTTACTGTTTGATTAACAGGTTGATATCGATGAACTCAACAAGGAAGTAATTCAGGCGGGTAATTGCTATGTCTGTATTACTCGGTATTTTTCTCGATGAATAACTCGTTCGAATTCAATTATTGCATGTTTACTGATGGTTTGCACATTAAAAAAATGGAATAGTTGGTATCGAGCTTGCTTGAACGTATCGTGTATTAATCTATAATTTTTCGATCACCACCATCTATTTATTGGATTCTTTTAATATCTTCATTTCCGACACAAAATATTACGGGGTTACGCACTACAATGAATCAGTCCTATTATGTCAGATATTGAACATCATAGTTTGGAAGATACAGCAGAAGCATTAATGCACAAGCTTGGATAGTAATCCACTAGAACTATAATTCGAATGCATATATGCTATAGCATGCTCAACATTCAATTTGAGATACAGATTAAACTTAATGGAACGAATAGGGAATGTGTAATTAAAATTAATTTACTGAATACATCATCATTAACTATTAGGACGAATACGATCAGAGAAGGACATTGTCTAGTCACTGTCTCTTTTAGTGATGTTCGACGGCAATAATGGAGTCGAATCAATGTGCGTTCGTTTGGGACCAACGAACCAGTGACGAGCGGATACAACCCAATAGATTGTAGAGAGCAATGCTACACAACCGACAATTGTCACCGTGTAATTCATATTTGTCAATGTCACAGGATATTCTACAGGAAAGAGCATAATGATGGACGTGATTAGCAGCCAAGTTGATGAGACGATAGCGATGGGTTGACCGAATTGACCTAAACTAAATTCACCTTGCACAAAACTGTCTCGAGCTACCGTACATCGTAATAATACAGGAATCAGATACGATATTTGATAGCCGATTGTAGAAGTAGCAATGATAGCATCGTACGCAGTCGACGACACAAGTTGAAGTAAAAGAAGTAAACTCTCTATGACAAATAATAAAATTATAGTTGGGAGTGGAGTTTTAGTTGGTTCGAAAATCCATCGAAGATAGGTCGAGAATGGAAACACGCCGTCGCGAGCCATGGCGAATCTAAAAAAGTGATTTGTCTGAAATAAAAAAACCAGAAAAAGTAGTATGATACTCTACCCTATTCGACTACTTGCAGTCATTGATGATATACCGGCAAAGTATATATTAATTAGGAGAAGAATTGTGAGTACAAGTGTACCTTGACTAGGCAAAACTAATTTGTACGTAGCAATAGTTAAATCGAGTGTATTGTTATCCCCACTGTTGTTCTCAATAAAAGTTGTTACATTCGGAATTGTAAACAATAAAGTGAGTAAGTAAACACTCCCAATGACAGTACTACATATGCAAGTATCTACAATGCCTTTTGGTGCTATAAAATAAATATATGTGAAAGAATTCTCTTGTTTGAGTGAAACTCGACTAAAACCCGTTAGATTCAATCCGTTTCTTAGATACTCATTTACCTGAACGACCTGCACTACGAGTTTCTTCGGCCAAATGAGCACCGGCTATGAAATTTGAACATATCAGTCAGAGCTTACCCTCTAAAAAAAACTACCTTCATAACCAGAGAATGAAAAAAGTGCAGGAAGAATGCCAATGAAGCAAACGTATGCAAGTGGAAATCCAGTGCCATTATATGTAGACGTAAAGACATCTTTTACACTGGCTCGTTCAGGAGTCATGCAGAAAAGAATAAGAACAATAATAACCGTCGCACCGATTTGAAAGATGAAAGCAGTAATGTTGAGCCAACCCTGTCGATCGATGCGTAGGACATTTTGGGTCGCCCATAAAAATGTTACTCCGATAGCAATTCCTGTTTGAGTACCTGTACTCAACGAATTTTTGCCAGCGATGATAAAAGCAGAGTTTAAAATCATGACAAAACCAGATGAAAATGCAACATCACCTTTTCATATATAAAGTATGTTAACCTTTCTGAATCTACTAGTTCGTTTTCCTACCGGCAACATTACCAGTGAAATTGAACCAGCCACATATAAACGAAGCCAGTGGAGCATGCCGGGGAACCATTAGTTGACCAGCCCTAGAAAGAGATTTTAGCCAAATCACAAAAGAAAATTTTGTCAATGACTGTTACTAAGAAGCATTCTACAGTATTCAATACTGATGGATTACTTGATATTACAATAAGCAGATCTTTATCAGATTTAGAACACAAAAGAAAAGCAAATTTTAAATTAATGGCTACTGTAGATTCTACAGTGTAGAAGTATACAGTTATCACCGATTGATAGACTTTACCATTTTCAAGTAACATGCTGAGTTTTAAAAAAATCAAAATAAAACTCTTTACCCAGCTAAGATGTTTGCTATAGAAAACTGAGATGTAGAAACGTAGTCAATTCGTTTTTCTCTACAATATCTTTACACTCAAAATGACAGCGAAATGGCTTGTTTAACCGTTAAAAACTAAGCGAAACCGTTCAAATTATGTGAGAAGTATCATGAAGCCACTGCGTAATGGAATACTTGATTTCGTTTGAGGTACATATTAAATATTAAAAGTAGATCCAAGCGAAACCAGTCAGCTGTAACCGTTTCACGCACGATTGCAAAACAGTATGTAAACTTGAATTTGTAGAAGAACGCTTTTTTCTAGTTGCAATGTGGGACATTCTTTCAAATTATACAAATTTTGTGGAGATGAAAAATGAAGAGTAGAGAGGGAATTATGGACAACTAGTATTCAAGAAAAAGACATACTATATTAAAGTTTCCGTTGATTTTTTTCATTCTTCTGTCATCGTGAAGCGCATTTGAAATTTGAATTTACTCTGCTCAGAGGTAAAAATATTGATTTATTGATATCTACTATAAAATTTGTAGTCCATTATATATTGATTGATTTTGTTCACCTTATGAGTATTTACAAAGGTATATTTAATTCTATGATCGCTGTTTATGAAGTAATCTATTTCATGCTTAAGTAGGATTAGCATCTATAATGATCAATATTTCACGCCAAAGCTACAGAAGTCCTGTAGTTCTGGAAAGGGAAACCAAGATTATAATAAACTCTGAGATGCTGGAAAAGTTTTTTTCTCGCTCATATATGATATTATGCAATATTTTAAACATACTAAGAGTAGCAGATTTCTGTTCGATATAAATGGAGTTCGTGTTTTAGTGTTTGTTTTATTAATTTTTTAAAACTTATGAAAAGAATAAAATATATAGAAGATTTTCCTATACTTTTTCTGATGCATCACATACATTTGTTTCTAAAATGCATTCTTACAATGGTTGGGAGGAAACGAAGAGAAAAGAACTTAACAAAGAAAATCTTTACAGAAAAGTGATAATGTAATCTATTTCAGTCATTCTCCCAGGTGAATCAATCCAAAACTGAATCCTATCTGATCTTACAAGATCTGACGAACCGACGAAATTCGATCGGATTCGCGGGTTGAGAAAATATTAACGGATACGAAGGAAAATTCATATTTTGTTTTTTTCACACTATCTGGTATTCGGAGCCAATACTAGAGGTTGTTGAAAGGCCTCCAACAGGTTTCATTGGATGGGACAGTAATATTTAATCGGATCACAATACTAGGGATCTGAATATCGGTCTACAATCCGGATTTCTACAGGAATTCATCAGTTTTATAGAAATTCACGCGAAATAGGACCGAGCTGCTGTCGAGGATCTGACCGGGTTCGAATGTCGGAATGATGCTCCTGGACTATGAAAATTAGAGAGTATCTAGATTGATGTCTTCAGTGTATAGTAGGTAAGTCTCGATGATGTCACAGAAAATAGTAGTTTTCATTGGTTTTGATTTGCTCCTACAATAAATAAATTCAAAATTTCTAGCACATTGATAACGATGGAACTAACTGATGATTCATAGAAAGAAATTTCAGTAATCTTCAGATATAATTGAGACAATATGTGACGTCACTAGTTGTATAATTATTACAACCATGTCTCCAGAACAGTGTGGAACTAAGTCACAGTCCCATCTATAAACATATTTTCCAGATAGAAAATTTTAATAATTGGGCTGTTTGAGAAAACTAAGTCACTCGTGATGAATACACTGAAATTATCATTAGATTTCACTTTTATGTCATTTATCAAACTCTATTTCATGAGCAAACTTGGACATAAACAAGATGCGGTCAATTGACAATATGAATTGACAGAGTACGCGACAGTGAAAGATATGCTCTCTGTCCAATGACATACCAGTGATAAACAGATCCGGCGCTAGGATACACAGAACATATCTCGGCCAAAGAAAGACCAACAAGAATAGTAAAGAATGATCCAAGAAACCAAGCCCATATTGTAACAGCTGATCCACCTGTGTTTAGTGCATACGTAAAAGTTATTGAAATCGATATTAAGATATTCACAGTAGTGAAGCAGAAGGCAAATGACATGAATGGGGACAAGCCACGATAAAGTTCTTGTTTATATCCCATTTCACGTAGAAGATGCTCGGCATAGTCTTCCTCATCTTTCTTCTCATCTTTCTCTTCATCTTTTTCTGCCACCATAATTGAAAGCAATTGATCAGCTAAAATAACAAGTAATATGACTTGACATCTGAAATTATGAAAATATCAGACCGTTCTTTCATCTCGTGACAACTCACTGGAAAGTGAGAAAAGAATGATCTGCAATGCCACTACGAAAAAGTGCACTACCACAAATAAAAAAATCTCTGATGATGTCCGTATACCTCTTCAACGCATAAAAGCAAACTATTGTCTATAGTAGCATACTTCATAAATGACTATCGTTCTTCTTCCATGTGAATTCCACAGGTACCTTTAATCGATTGTCCAATATTATTAACTAATACCGCTCGTATCTGATTCTATCATGTATTGTATAGTGTAGCTCAATCGGTACCAAAACTTTCAAATGAATAGAATTAGTCTATTGAAGTAGGTGTCAGAATCGGCTAAAAATTTGATCTGCTGACGATAGAAAACCGACAGAATCTTATAACAAAAAACTTGTAAATACCGCAAATAAGGCTTGATTAGGAACCGAAACCATTTCGGCCACTGTAGGTTTTGTAAGATACATGCTATTCGACGATTTTGAAAATTGCGATATGAGAGATATGAATGCAACAGTTACTCAAGGGCATCACTGCGATTGTGTGTTGTTTCATCCAGTTTAGATTCACGTTCTCACGCACATGTTCGTAGTTTATGTCTGTATAGATTCTTATTAGAGTCATTTACAATCGCTAAGTTGATTATCAATGACAAAATTCAGAAATATTTCCTGATGAAACTTTGGGAAAATCATGAAAAGTATTGGAGTTTTAATCCTGATGTGATCAAAGTTTTTAAATTTAGGCCTTAAACTGAACAGGATCGTGAGGAAGTTTTGAAAAGTATCCTGCTAAACTATGATACATCTTAGACACCAAAATCATCTCGCTTTGAAATTATATTGTAGGCTAAACTTGATAAGATTTATTAAATCGCAATTCCTGAGTGACCGTCTCAGAGTCTGTCAAAGAATGAACACTACTTGTAATTACAATAGTAAATTTTTCCACTATTCTTTGATTGTTGTAAAAGCATTTTTATTTCAAATATTTTCTTACTTTATACGTACGTAACCATAACTGATCGAATTAAAATGTTCACTCTAACTAGAGAGAGAACGAGAGCAAAACTAGTAACAATCACAGCCGATTTTATAAAAAAGATAAAAGGAAGAATTTCATTATTTCAGACCAATTCTTCTTTAATGTACAGCTTAGTAGAATGGTGTAAGGACGCTTATATACTGTCATCAGACTAGACGAAACATTCCAAATATACGTATTGTAAAAATTTTTATATTAAAAAGTGACGCACAATGAAATTTGTAATAGAGCACCATTCAGGACGCTGTAACTCATCAGATCACATCATCTTTCTGAATTCTTTCAACTACCGGAAAGAATCCGAATCCTGAGAGAAAAAATAACTATTAAAAATTCTCTTTCAAACAAGTTTGAGTAACTCATAGACTTTGGAGTCTGAAACACTCATTCTTTTGGTAGACAATCCCTAACATAAGTAAAACCTCAAAAACATTGATTCAATCAGAAATAGAAGTGTTTTTCCAGTAGAACGGATACGAAGAAAACAATTTTCTCAAATCAGTAAGAGTTAGCTTACAACGATGAGCACTATAGTCATCTCTACACACACATACACATCTGTATCCTAAAGTAATAATGCGTATCTTTTTTTCTTTTGTATAAATAATTTGATAAAAGTGCTCCGTTTAGCAAGACTAAGAATTCCAATAAAATGTATCCTAACTTTGACACTTTGAGTACTACTTGACGAATTTCAGTGATCCAATGACTGAGATTTGTCATGGACTCAATAAAGGACATTTACAACTATCTACGATTAAGTCAGTTTGAAGATAGATTTTTTCTCACAATTGACCTGAATATTTATGACGCATAAAGAATGTTACTGCTAAGCTAAGTGAAGCTATACGCATAAAATACATAGACTAAAAAATAATTTCAAATAACGATAAGGTTTTATCTCTTAAGTATCCTCTGCCAATTTTTATTCGGAACCGATTTCAACAAGCACTTGTCGGTTAACTGAATGTTTTGAAGGACGATACTTGCATGATTTCTAGTGACCAGTTCAGTAAAAATATTTTCCAAGCACGTAACAAAAAAACTGTTCAGGATCAAGTATCAAACCGTAAATAATCTGCTGTATTCTCAATCTATGTTTTTCAACGAACTCTAGATGGCCCGTGAAGATTAAAAAGTGGCCATTCATTCTTGGTAAAATGATTGAGAGTTTTATCGGAAATTTATACAGATGACTTTTGATTTGGTTGAGAGTGAATTTCGATGAACCATTCACCTTCAAGTTCACATCGCAATGAAGATTTGTAATCTCGTATAATCTGACAATTAATTGACAGATTACACTTTCGAGAACCCAAGGAAATGAACGCGTAAAAGAGATTAATCTTTATTGATACTCTAGCACTTTCACTGTTTATTATAGGAAAAATAGGAATATTAAAATCAAGAACTTTTTACTAAAACATCATCATAAATCTCAAGAGCATAGCAAGCTACTTGATGTAAAAATAAAAGAAGATGAGACAGAGAAGAATCATACAACAAGATTCTTTAAACTTCATGAGTGACAGATGCGGTTAAATCTTGTTTGTATTCTCTGTCATCATGAAGATGTATTAGTTCATAACTAGGCTCTATCATGGAATCCTAGTTCATCATGATTGCCCAGATCTCGTGTCAGCACCGAAATTAGTGTTGCACTTCGATAGCTCTCTTGAGAACGATGGGCTACTGCGCTAAAACGTTCTTTTCTGTTTGAATTAATTCAATAGTTGACCTACTATTTTAGACCTTCAAAAGAACAAATTAAACCACACCAGATATCACGTATAAATTTTAATCTTAAGGAAGTAATCTTTATCATTTCTCGTGGAGGTGGTCCAACTTACGAATTATTTACCGATTTTGTCTGCTTTGACTTGATTTAATGATCTCTGATGGTTTAAGTCGATAGATATTTTGAAAGATGTCGCCGGAATAAATGGCAGTTCATATGGAGAAGCAGGTAAGTAGAGATAAAAGAAATAGAAGAAGAAGTACATGACTACAGTAATAGTAAGAGTAGTAGAACAGTGAGATCTGAAAAACGTTATTTTTATCTTATCTATCTTCAATTCCTGGCTATAGGCGAAGCTAGAAAGGCACCATTGACAGCCTCTATCGTATATTTCCAATGGAAGTTAGACACGTGGAGTGTCTCAAGCCTTGTCATCACACAAAAAGCAACGGTAAACGCGAACGAGCAACTGATCAATATATATCGACACAAGAAAAGCAAAGGCAATACAATATATTGAGTAGAAAGAGAACAGCAAGCAAGATACAGAGACCGATATGCATGAATGCGCGGCAAGATCGATTCTAGTAGTTTTTTTTCATAAAGATATATTTTGCAGTGTCCCCAATAGCAGTTTAAATTCAACCAAATGCTGGATGTCGAAACTAAGAAAACTAGATAATTTTCTTCTGAAAACTAAATCGAAAGTATACTTCTTATCCTTCATTAATACTCATTGAATAATGAGGAAAATCTTTCCTTATCAAACTACTTTGAAAAATGAAAAAGAGTATTAGTGTCAGGGATTGATTCATATGAATTAATAATTAAACGGACCAATATTCACAAACACGTCACTGAAAAAAAACGTATGTTCTTTTCTACAGTAAACCCAATCATTCTGAATGAAACTTATTCACACAATCAGATATGAACTATACCCAGGTCGAACAATACAGTCTAGGGGAGGCACTTTGACTTTACTTTAAAAATTAAATTTTAAAGTTGACTTTAAACTTGAAGCACTTTTTTCTAAAGTTTAAAGTTATAGTGCCACCCGTAATACGGTCCATATAAGCCCCTGTTCACGGCCGTATGGGTCGACTCAGTTATACGGCATGATTATAATGAAATTACTGTCCGCATATACGTTCGTATACTGCGGCAATACGACCCCGTGAACGAGCGATATTCGGCAAAATTAAATAACCCCGTACACAGGGCTGTATTGCCACAGTATACGGGTGTATGCGGCATGTATTTTCATTATAATCATTCCACATAACTGTGTACGCTCACATGGTCATATAAAGAGCTGTATCGTTCGACCCGGGTAGTTTATTTTCCACGAAGTATCAATAAACATATATAGATATTATTGAAATTATTTTTAAAAACCACCTAGTACTTTCGGAAATCCAATGGCTAATCATGATGTACCGTTATCCAAGAAAGTCTAATCAGATACAAATATGCAATTAAAATAAGATGTGCAAGTCTTTGGTCTATATGTTTCAAGTTTTTTTCTTCTTCGTATGATACAATAGACAAGGAAACTAAATAAGTAGAGGCAGAGAGGGAAGATAGTAGAACGAAGGATAATATTACAATCAATAGTTAGTTCTCTCTCCGTAAAAGTTACTCAATGCTAAATATCATGTTTTCATCGATAGAACTAAATCATTTGAGTAGTAAAATCTGTTTGCTTCCTTTCTTCTTACAGATACGACGTTTTGTGATGAACTAAATGTTTACAACTTTACACACGTTCCTGAATAATACGCATGTACCTACTCTGCATCTACATCTACACGCTCGTCATTTTTTTATCCTCACCATTAACCATTATGCCTATTGGCATTGCGAAGTAAGCAGTTTCAGATTTAGTAAAAACTATCCACCTAATTTTGAACAAATCATTGCTGCTGAAGACCTTAGCAAAAGCTGCAACATTACGCACTTTTTTCCGTTTGTTCTTTCTGTTGATTCACTAAATTACACTCCTTGGGCTCCTCCAACATCAGCCAGGGCTGTTTCCAAAAAATTGATAGCAAGGTACTTCAATGAGAACAATGTATCAGAAAAATACTTTTCATAATCTTGAGATTTTGAATCAATGTTAATTTTAATCAGAAGAGATTTTCGTAGCATTTCGTTTCAAAGTGATTTAAATTTCATATATTTCGGGAATTTTCGATCAGCAGTCGATCATTTTCAACCAATTATAAACATAACCAAATATCGATGTTACAAGACAAGTTCACAAGAGAAATGTGACATATATAGAAAATTAGATATCAGAAACTTTTACATCGTAAGCATAGACTTCATAAACGATGGTATTTATTTCATTAAAATTTACAATGATTCAAAATCTCAAGATTATGAAAAGTATTTTTCTCATACATTGTTGTCAAATCAGCTTAGAATATGAAGCTTGAGTAATGAAACTACTACCAGGTGAAATCGGAATTGGAACTGAAGATCAAATCAATACCATCGTTTATGAAGTCTATGCTTATGATGTAAAAGTTTCTGATGTCTAATTTTCTATATATGTCACATTTCTCTTGTGAACTTGTCTTGTAACATCGATATTTGGTTATGTTTATAATTGGTTGAAAATGATCGACTACTGATCGAAAATTCCCGAAATATATGAAATTTAAATCACTTTGAAACGAAATGCTACGAAAATCTCTTCTGATTAAAATTAACATTACTCCAATGAGTATAAATAGAATGTGGCCCTTGTTCTTATGCTGAATTATTCATGTTCTATGGGCATCTTTGCTCTTTTATGTGAACTTGAGTTTTACATAAAGAGGAATTTTTCTGTAGCCTATCCTCTAGACTTCTCTGTGCTTCATTCAATAAGACACAATCTGACATCAGTTCTGATAAAATTTTGGTGTCAGTTCTTTCAGGGTCATTTCAATTTTTTAAATTTAATTGACATATGAAATCTCTTGTCTTTTTAATTAATGATGCCACGAGATCAAGTTCGTTGACGTTTATTATCAGTTGTGTCTTGTTCTTTGATCATGATATCATTTTAGTTCATAGTTCGAACTTCGAAGAGTGTAACGTACATACACCGAGCAACATTTTTGACAAATTAATGATTTTTGTTTCAGTCTTGTGAAAGATGTCGATTATTGCATTTTCAGAGAAGTAAAACTCTATTATTTTCTTGCTGGTCCTCTAGCAAGTTCTCGAAACATTTCTATATAGGACGTTACAGAGAATGATTTTCGAAATTTTCATGATGCTAAAAGTAAAGATCTCTGCACTCCACGGTATAGATAACTATTTTTCTTTCATTTATTTCTATCTAACTTCCGAGCAGAAATTAATTCAAAGCATTCAAACATATCGATCATTGAGTTGACATGCAACTAATTACTTTGAGTTAGTCTAGTCCAGAACCAGACACATTGAAGACAGTAAGATCTCAAGATTTAACATTCTCAATTCCCAAAAATAAAATTTTCACTAATTGGAAATAAATGGAGTCAACTATAATTTTTTGCTCTCATACAAAAAGAACAAGAAATCTTCTTGGAATACTTAATTTGGATCGAATTTTCATCAGGTGCTCTACAAGTACTGAACAAAATATGTATTATTTTTTTATCGCAATGTACTTAAAACAGAATAAGACTCTGTTATGAAGGATTTTTTGCGTTGAAAAGTATAGCTATCCACGAAAAAGTACTAACGTATACTGGCAGATACATTCGCACCACAAATATTTTGATCCTGAACTTCACACTTTTTTAGATAAATCCCTCATTAGTCAACTTTTTCCAGTTCTAAGACGATTATGTAAACCCTGATGAATAGGCTTGTGTCTTAAAAACCATCAATTTATGAAAATGACTACATGATATAGACTGAGATAGATGTTAAACAATAAAGTATCAAATGACTTTGTCACAAACATAATGACATGTGGAATTCTTTTGATGTCGATTACAAGAATATCATTGACACAAGTATCACAGGGTACAGATTTTTGAAGCTTTGTAGTTTTGTTTTATTTTCTAGAAAAATCCTAGTGTATAAGGATAACTAGCTTTGATCAATTTCCATTTTATATCAGTACTCTTATCAAAAATGCACTCAATCCATTAGAGATTGTTATTTCTCACTTCAATCAGTCTTTGATAAAGCTTCATTAGACAATCTGCTTATTCCCAAAAATAGTGACTTCTAATCAAAATATTTTTTAATAAATGGTACTCAACGAATTAGGAAATAACAAATGAATCAAATTTAGTTCTTCGTTGAAATTAGTCTTGTGGTTAAGTTATTGGCTATTAATACTTCAAATACATGATTTTCTTTTATCATCGTAATTTCAGCAACTATCAAATAAAATATATTAGTTAAACAAAATGCTTCCAAAACATGAAAATTATTGGAAAAATTGAACATATAAATTTTTTTAACATAACTGTTCTACAGATCATTCTTACAAAATCTTGTTCTTATCAGAAAATTCTATTTACAATTTTAAACTATAAAGCAAATGCTTCAAATCATACGAGACGATGTTGAAAAAAGGAGAGTTCTCGGATGAATAATATTTCTGGCTTTCTTAGTTTAGCTCGAAATAACTAAATAATTGTGACGATTTCTGATAGAAGGGAGACTAGTGCTGATGGAATTACACTTTATTCTATTCCTTCGTATCATATAATCGCATCGTTTACATAAAAAAACCATGTGCTTATATACGCACCCATTACAAAGAAGAATAGAGCACGAAAAGAAAGAATACGAAGTCAAGGGAAGGACAGTGAAATAATAACAATAAGATAATGAAAGAAAGTAAGAACAGAAACTAAGGATACAAAGTAAGAACGATTGAGGACAATGAAGTAAGGACGATTCATTATTGAGAAGAAATGAAGAGGGAAGGTTAAACATCATTTATACAATGCACTCAAGCAGGAGCTGTACACCTCTGGATGGAAACTGGACGTTCTCCACATAGAACGTCACAATAATGTCACATCTTGCTACATTATTTATCTTCACACTTGCCGGCCAATCACTAATGGAACTGATTTGAGTGTTCAATTGGATATGATACACATATTATGAACCGTGACGTAATTGATTTTTGTTTAACTTGAGAATAGTATAGCCTACACCATATGAAAGATAAATGAACTCATAATGGATAGTATCTCGACGTACTTTCAAGCAGTCATAAAGTTATTTCATTGGAATATGAAAATCAGTATGAAGTGATTCAACCTGTTGAGGATAAAAAAACATGAATGACCTAAGATGTGTTGCAGTATCACAATCATTTTCTTAGCCATCCAGATGGATACGTACATGCAAAAGAGTCCATATGAACGTAATCGATTTTTACCAACAGTGCCGTCAGTTTTGACAGAGATTTCTATGTTTTAGAAACTTGAAAATGTATACTCAAATATCGAAAAATGAATTACAAAACGAGCTGCGTCATAAATTGGAAAAGCTATTCAACAGTACGATTCGATCATCATGTGTGGCATCCAATACAATATTATTCATTCTATTCTTTCATAATTCACTCGATGACTTTCAATTTTATTAAAGACAATTTTTCGATGATATTCAAGCACTGATTTTTTACTGCACGAAAATAGCGGGTATGGGCCATAAAGAATTATACTGTTTGTATTTTTAAAACTTCCCCTCTATTATACCATTAATCTAAACATTTTTTAATCAAAAGCCAGCGCTTGAAATTCTGCACAACATGATCTATTTTATTTAACGAGTATAGTTTACTCAATGTTTTCGGATTAAACGTACGCGCACAGTAAAATCAAGGACAGAATGGAATATGTTTTCTTTTTCAACTTTTTTGACAGCACGTCTTATTTCGTCTATCAATGTTGCCATTGTTGTTATGCTATTCCAGTTCATAGCTATAGCCGGTTTATTCCATAAACTTTAATCTAATGAACACAGATCAGGTGAATTTGCTGGCTAACGTTTTTCGAAATGAAACCAGGAAAACTACGACCACACTATTTTCGGATGAAGTGATGCGTATGAGGCTTCACACCACCTTGCTGATATGTCTAGTTGCTTTCTAACATTTGGGTACCGAATTCTAGAGCCAACGGGAGAACATCATTGATGTATGTCTCGGCATCCATTGTCCCCTCTTCGAAAATCACCATCACCATCAGTCCTTCAGCACATGCATCAAACCACATCATTATCTTTGCTGCAAAATTTTATTTTTGATGGATACCACCTTGTTTATCTGTCTCTTCCCTAATAAGCTCCCACACACGATCATTTTGCATGTTGTAGACACCTGAGCTCAGCAGGATGGGACGGAACGGACAATCAAAATGAAAAGTTGACTGGATGGAGGAGGACAGGACCAATTCCTCACAGGACGAGACGGGACAGGATTCGATCAATTAACTTCTCTGTTTTGTCAATTTCATACAGGCACGGTTGAAATTGGGTATTGTGCATTCATTGCAGTTTTGCAGCATTTATGCATTGACTTGAGCATGCAGACGTTACGAATCATTCGATTGATTGTCTTCAAATAATGTCAATATTTTACTTGTATGAAACGATACAGTGATTGTATTTTAATCATCGTTCACGTCAGTCGAATCTTTTTTTTAATATTTAGATGTTGACAATATACTTTTTCTTGGAGCAGTTACTTTTTTAATAAGGAGTTTCTCATGCAAATATCATTGTGATAGAAAGTTTTCTCATGTAAATATAATCTTCTAACTAGAGAACTGTAAAGTTGTTTTGCGGGACAGGGATTGGGATCAAAGATTTTGATTTTGAATTTTACGCGACAGGGACCAATAACTTATTCAGATGGCCCTGATGTCTCCTTTTATGAAAAAAATTTGAAAATTTACGCTTAATCTCTCAAAAATTGCTTGCATTTAAGAGAATTATTGGCGTAATCTCTGCTGAGTTAAAATGTGGAATACAACGTAACTACTGTTACTCATTACTTGCAAGTTGTTCCCTTTGATTTATCTTGTGAAACATATCTCAACCATTTTGCTAATCCTCTGGAACTACATTAAGGAAGAAGTTTGTCTACAATAATGATATTCCATTGACTTACTGTGTTGATCGTATATAGGTAACATCAATCACGATCTCCATTTGAGTGGGAAGGTCATGTTTGTTAGGATCCGTGACGTTTCTGGAACCCGTCTGTCATGGTCTGTGATAAACGGGGAGGAACACATTGGTAACAACATGTAAAAGAGCAGGACTGTGCCAGAAATTTCTACCCTAAACACTTCAATTCTGCTTTCACATCATGTTTCACAAAATTGGAATCAGAAGCTATAGAATATTTTAACCAGAACAAGGATCGGGGCCGAAACCATTTTCTCAACGGGACCGGAACCATAAAACGTGGTCCCACAATTCCCCACTTGTAACTGATAAATAGTACAATAAATAGATTTCATCGAATAAGAAAGTAGAAATTAACTGGCATGTTTCAATCACATTATCAAATAAAAAGAAAGGATTACGTTTATATGTTCGAATAACACAAGACCGAACGGGATCATAAAACGCAAATAAAGTGGAACGGGACAACTTTCCGGTCGTCCCGCGGAACTCTGGTAGACATTGCCATCCGAATCAAAATATTTTTCGTCTGCAAAAAGCCATTGTTGCGTATCCTCTTTGATGTAATGATTCAGCACCCAATAGAATCAGTTAATTTTCCTTTTTTAATTTTTTTTACTGGGAATATTGAAGATCATCACGACGTATTCACCGAGCACTTGCCCTTGAAATATTCATCAAGGCGGCTAATCTTCTTGATGACACCCGCTTCTTCTTGGCTAGACGATCCTTCACCTTCAAGATGTTAGATTTTGTTCGAACTGTGCGTGGACGACGTGGAGAATGAGATAGGTTTATACAGCCTGTATCTATGATCATTCATATCCACTGTTTAATTGTTGGCAGTGAAACTAATTCAACTAAATCCCAAAAAATGTTCACTGGTCCATCGCGATTTTCATATTTATTTTTCAAAGCTGTTTGTATGTCTTTCCTTTTCATTTTTTTAAATTATGACTGAAACTATTACTGATCCAAGATCATATCTGATTTCTTGTAGAGAATTTTAGCCTACATCTTTTGATAAAAAAGATGTCTCAATATAACGGAGAGTGGAAGATAAATGTTCAAAATATAAACAGTATAATTTTTTATCGCCCACCCATTATTTATAGTTCAATTACATAAGAATATCGGTCTATTTAAATACATGCGTAAATCGAATAATAATAAATATATTCATATAAATGAAAAAAAAGATATTCATTACAAATATTTATAAAGAATTATGATGAATTGAAATTCAGAATGAAAAATGAAATAAGTTAGGAAATATTATTTCAATCTCAGAACATATGATGATGATGATGATGATGCCCGTAGGGTTGACCATAATTTACACTCTGAAAATCATATGGCGCACCATATCCACTGTAACCGCCGTATGTGCCATACCCTGCATTATTCTGATTTGGACTCCCAAACCCGAGATTACCATATTGATGCACATGATATAATTCATATGCACCCAATGCGAGTGCGCCAACTAATGCAACCTCTTCAAGTTTCTGCATATTATCGTGATGTTTGTCCTAGAAAGAGAAATAGAAGTTATGAAAAAATTCAATTCAAATAAGTGTATTTATTTCTCAGTAATGACGTTGTCGCTGACGAAATCAAATCACTCATGCATGAATACTAATCAGTAATCGAAAAATGAGACCCACACCTTCATTAGTAATTTCACACGTCATTATTATAAGCGACGTATCATATTCGTCATTCTTTTGAAATACAATCCTAAAATAGATATCTAATTAGAGAAGCATCGTCAATAGAAGTAATCTTTATTTAAAAACATGCATATCAAACTCTTCGTAATGTATTTTTCTTATTGCGTCTGATGTGTGATTTTGTACGTTGATGCTTGATGCTTATTTCAATGAAGCAATCTATGCTAATGGCAACGCCTCTCACTTTCGATTCAGATTATATTCTTTCAGAAATATTAAGTGAACAACATTTCTAACAAGCCTAAAATTTATATCATCACTTTTCTAATATACTTCATTAAAATAATTATTCTTTACAGAAGAGGTAAAAATATTACAAATGGTATGAATTCTAAGGAAACCATTTTTATCGCATTGTCAGTTGATATATTTGTTAAATAGTTGAGAAAAATGACAGACTGTTTTTTTTTCAGTTTCTAAGATACTGATTCTACTATCTTGCCAGACCATAATTTCATTATGAGTAAGAAAAGCTAAGCATATTCCAATGCACAATACATATTTCTGAAGAAATTTTGATTTCATTTTTGAATATAAAACATTTGAATCGCAAGTATTTATCATACAATTTATCTCAGTCTTAACAATATGTCTTGATTCTCCAGTCACCAATCTTTTCCTAATTTAACATTCATTAATCGATAAAAATATTACTGTTCATTTACGTTAATCGCTATATTGAACCAACTATTTTACAAACCAGGTTTTCATTAAACTCAACTACAAATTTGTCAAAGCACCGGTACTTTTAAAATGAGTCTACAGTTTATATACGATAAGTGAGTTGCAGTACCTGTTGTATTGTCAAGTCGATCATTGTGGAATTCGAAAGTTTCTTGATTCCTGTTAGCTCGCTTCGTCGAGCTTTACGTTTTATTACTTTTAAATAGAAAAACAAACACATATATATATTCGGGGAGGAAGAAAGAGAAGAAGAGAGAGAGAGAAAACAACAATGGTGATGGTAGGGAGAAAAGAGGAGAGATACAGTCAACACTAGAGAGGTATAACCGAGGGGCCAGTAGTGCTAACTACCGTTAACAATTCCTATAACGAAAATAGTGAAATAACAAAGCCATTTTTCCCGTTTGTCATCGATTTTAAGTCGTAATTATTGAAATTCTAGATTACAGAGCATTTTTCATTGTAATGCAAAGATATAGGAGTTAATCTTTCTTTGAACCGCAGTCACATCGAATCATATACGGGCACCTATACTCACACCCCACATCTACCTTTTTCAATTAACGGTATTTTTCATTTTTCAATTTTCACAAGCAGTTTTTCAATAGATGTCCTCTCCTTTCCTTATTTTCCTTCTTCTCTGCGAAAATTCCGCTTTCTCTGTGTAAAATTCCCTTGAAATTCCCATCTTTCTTCCATGTTGATTGAAACTATTGTTTGTTAATCAATTATTAATATCTGAGGATGCCAGTTTAAATATCGACCATCTGCTCCAATGATAAACAATTCCATAACAGTTTGTGTTCAATTACGATTAATATGCAGCTCACCATAGAAAACCATTCGTGCTCCAATCCATTTTCACCGTCATATTCATCAAGACTTGAAGATTTTCTAAAAACTGGAAATTCTCGTTTAGTGTTTGTTTTCTGTCCCACATATTTAGCTGCATCAGTAATTTCATGTAATAAAAGAAAAGGCAAAAGTAATGTGCATGATCATTTACGAGAATTACGACTTCCATGAGCAGAAAAAAATAAAACGAAGTATATTCTGTTAGCGTCAGTGAATATACACTAACGCTAAGATTGTATATGATTGTGACATGACGTCATTTGTTGAGTGACCACTTGTGTGATCAGCGCGTGATCGATGTGTGTACCGTGTACACTATATATACATGTTGTTCCACTCACACTCTTCCCTCTTTCTATTCTCGTCCTCCTGGTCATCCTTTGTTTTCAATATTCATTCTGGTCGTGCTTCTTGTTACGTTATTGTTTGCATCACAATACACGTGTTCATTATATACAAACATATATATATATTCATCCATTCGGCTGCATATTCATTCATGTATGTATGCTAATATATATTTATATATACATAGCATAGTATAGCTCTACAGTGACATCCCCCTAACCTAGAGCTAACATATTCAGTGTTTAAATCTTTTTATCGTCTAAATGAAGGTTATAATTCACTATAACGTACTATTCTAATTAATCGAACTATATTATAGAGGCTAATTTTTTCTAATTCTCATTTTTCCTATTCCAATGAATCATTGAAATCGAAGTGACATTTTAATTATTGGGCCAAGAAATTACTGGACCTTCTATATATGGGTTTTAGGTTTTGTGCAATAGCACGAATATGCTTCTAAAATATACCGTTCAAAATAGAAACTTATCCTCTTTGTGATGAGATTCACTTGACATTAGCCCATTGAACTTCGAATTAACTCGAAAATTAAAAAATAGTACAGGACCTCTAGCTTTAAGAAAACTTCAGTTGTGAAAATTTTAAATAAACCTATGTTTAATTTTAAATACACCATTTGGAACCGAATCAAATACTGAGTTAGGAATGTGTTGAATGATCGTGGATACAACTCAAACACAAACAAAAAGAAGTAGTTTTTGTTTTTTCAGTTTACTGGTGAATTACTTGTTTTCAATTTCGTTAATTCTAGAAGACATTGTTAGCGTTAGTGTTGAGTCACACTAACACTAAGAGAGGATTAAGATGTGCCTTCTAATCTAATTGGCTAGGAGAAAAGCCAGAATAGCAAGATGTGTGGGTTCTAATCCCGCGAAGAGCACTTTTTCATCGTTCTGTCACATAACATCAGTGGCACTGTTTGTCTCTTTCGTTCTATGCATATGCAGAGCTAACAGACGTGACAAATGTTTTTGTAAAAACAGATTTGTAGTGAATATTTTTCTCTAACAACTGGTTATCTGGAAGGGGAGAACATAATGACCGTTTATGATGAAACTAAGACATAAAAGGACTGCTTCTGGTCGAAATACTTGATGCATCTATGCTATCGTATCGTATTATACTGAGATTACAATGCGCATAAGATCGCATACGACTAAAATATTGTGTCGTATAGAGGGTCATCTTACTATGCAACGTATAAAATAAAAGACGGAAAACAAATACCCGTAAAGTGGTCGTTCTTCATCATTCACTAGCAGAAAATGAACCGTAAGTGCATCCCATTTTGATCTAAGATGGTCTTCTCAGTTGCAACCGAGTTAGGTTACCAGCTGTTAGAGAAAAATATTCTCTAAAAACTGTTTTCAGACAAAAATTTGTCATTTCTTCTAGAATTAACGAAATTGAAAACAAGTAATTCACCAGTAAACTGAAAAAACAAAAACTACTTCTTTTTGTTTGTGTTTGAGTTGTATCCACGATCATTCAACACATTCCTAACTCAGTATTTGATTCGGTTCCAAATGGTGTATTTAAAATTAAACATAGGTTTATTTAAAATTTTCACAACTGAAGTTTTCTTAAAGCTAGAGGTCCTGTACTATTTTTTAATTTTCGAGTTAATTCGAAGTTCAATGGGCTAATGTCAAGTGAATCTCATCACAAAGAGGATAAGTTTCTATTTTGAACGGTATATTTTAGAAGCATATTCGTGTTATTGACAAAACCTAAAAATTATTGTAACGACAAACTGGGTCGATTAGCTAGCCGCCACCCTCGGCAATGATGTTTATTCGCTTCTTCATGTATCCAGAGTGTAACAACTTCACATGAAACACACGCATATGTAGGAGAGAGAAGAAGAGAGAGAGATGAACATATATTACCACAAAGAAAAGAGAACATAGAGAGAGAGAGAGATGAACATATATTACCACAAAGGAAAGAGAACATAGAGAGAGAGAGGAGGAGGAAAATCATCGGAGCATGCCATCAATATCGGCACACTTATATATACAGGTGTTCTAATAGCGTTTTTTTTGAAAAACACAATTTTTCCATAAAATATGGTCTCATGTTTCACGTTTTTGTATCCTTATCTTGATATCTGCGCCGTAATTAGATGGGATGTAGGGCTACATTCTGGTGAAATGAGAATAAGAATGAGACCTTGGATTGGCTGGCAAACACTGCTTTCATCATTAGATGTTATTGTTTCAATAATTTCTTGACCTACTGTATTACATTATTATAAAATATTTACTTCTTGCTTCATTGTTAAATACAATTGGATGGCCTGCAATTAACGTTCTCTCTTCAAATCTTGTTGTTGTTGCATATACTCTTTAGTTCTAACTGTATCAAGAATCGATGAGCCTGCTGGTGCATCCGGATGAATAATAGTGATAATAATTTCTTTCCAATCAATTTTTGTAACCTAGATGTCGTGATAGCTGATATGTAGAACGTATTTGCAAAATTCGTGATGGTAATGAATGTAGTACAGTTTTTTCGTAGGCATTGGCGATCATATTTTCCCATACTTGGATACATCGAGTATCTGGTGAAATAGACTGGATCGAAGATTCCTTCGCTTCATTAAAACGTTCATATAGAGCTTTTTTCTCTTTTTCTGGAAAACGATAAATTAACGTGCACCCATAAAAGTCAAATTGAAATGTTTCTATTAAATCAGTGGAAAATCGTTGACGAAGCTTGTTTACTTGCGGTAAAATTCCCAGCTATGATTTATCTAATTAACACAAGAAAATAGAATCAATTAATGTATAAAACAAAATAGAAAATTTCAATTTATTTCATTTATTATTTCCATAATGACCGAAAACGAACAAAAACGAATTCGAATTAAACTAAACCGAACCCGAAATCGATTGAGAAAAACTCGGTAAGATCTAATTTTAACACTTAAACTTTTTCACTAAACACATATAAATACAAGATAAATTTAAAACAAAATAAAGCAACACTACAATTTAAAAATTCATCTACGTTCTTTTCCCCGATCTTATATGCACATCCGGCACGTAACCAATACAACTCTCGACCAATATGATAACTATCTAAACAATCATCATGTTCAATGGACTTTGTACAAGGCTATGAATAAAAATAAAATATATCATTGCATCGACGGGGTATACTAAAATCAGAAGTGGCCTGTGGCTTTCATCATTGAATATGTGCTTGGTCAGCTCGAAACAAGGGTTCACTTTCAGAAATCATCTACAAAAGAGAAGTTTATTGAGTTACTTTTTTCAATTTATTCATCTGAAAAACTTCACATCAATCGCTCTGATCTTTCTTTCAAATAATAAAAATTACTGGGCTCGGCAAATAACACACAAATATAGATAACACAAGTAGATTTTAAGCGAACGCTAAAATAAATTAATTTTACTATGAAATTCCGAAAAGGATTTAGTTCGATGTTTTTTTGAGTATAAACATTTATAACTAGATACATGTTAAGTCTCATCTCTCACAATATAATGCCGAATCGATATGTTATACTGAACGTTTACAACAAAATCGGAGAAAAAATATAAATGCACTGGATATGCATATTAATCTCCTGGATCTCGAGAATTCTTGCGTTCTTTACAAGCTTATAGAAAAATCGAAACATCACTCTCTCATGCATTCTACGATCGTGAATCAACTGTATTCATATATATTTTATCGTATATGAAGTGTGGATCGATACAGTCATACTGATGAACACTTCGTTTCACAGCTGTTTATCGATACAGCAGAACGAAAAACAATTATTTCGTTCTTCTTGTCTTCAGCCTGAAGACAGCGGTATCCATGAGGTTAATAGGCCATGATCAATACTTTAATACCATTGCCCATGAACTTTATCTACCCAGGTCAATCATAACGGATATCCATTACAGACCGTTGAGTGGACGCAGTTATACGGACCGTGAGATCATTAAAATAGGGCCGTATGCGACCGTATTTTCATAGTATACGACCCTTTATTACTTTGCCCAAAAATAGTAACGTTTACGGAGCCGTATACTGTGAAAACAGGGCCGTATACGGCCCTATTTTAATGATCTTACGGTCCGTATAACTGCGTCACGTAAACGGTCCGTATCGTTCGACCTGGGTAGATATGTTTTACAGGAACATCTGATAAACAAAAAGTGAAAGTGGGTGATCGACCAATACAAATAAACACTCTAAGCGTAACGTGAATTTTGCGGTGGCATGTCCTATAAACTATATCAACATCATCAATGAATAAAACTGAATAAAATTCATGTGACGTTAAATTTTTTGGATAAAAAAGAACAGCTTAATTTGTCAATTAGGATCAAGTGAACAAATCGAGCATCTCGAAAAGCAAACTAAAATAATCTGTTCCATGAGATTCCTTCCTTTTAATGTATTGTAGTCAACTTTTTCGTATTGATCCCAAGTATTCTCTTTCTAAAATTTTCCAATCACACCTGCCATTTAAAAAGAAAGAGAAAAAAAGAGGTTAGGTTTTTCTAGATTTTGTTGAATATCTAGATTAATGAACAATTTTTACTTTATGCGAGAGAGAGCTAAAACGCGTATTGTCGATCACTTCATAACCATGTCACATGCTGAACAGAAAGAAAGAAAGTTTATTGATTTGGTACATTCAATCAGTCTAAAACATGTGTGTTAACAACAACGCCCTTTCATTATATATCTTCGATTTTAGTTTGTCTAATATTTTGCCCGTGCTTTCATAGCTCGATATTTTATTTGCTCTTTCTCCCTTCTGTCGATATGATGTTATTATTTTCTTTGATGTAATATCTTTCGATTACTTTGTCTGGTCTTTGGTGTATTCATTCTTCGCTTTCGGCTACCTCGAATGCCCCATATGATATAGATAATACTGTAAATACTTTCGATGTAGTAATTTGTGAAAATCAAATGTTACACCTAGAAATAATCGACGTAGTGAAATAACTAAAGAAAATTAATTATATAGAAAACCTACGAATGTTTTGGTAGAAATATTGTATCTACTATATTTTTGGTGATTTGAGCATATTGCTACATAGTTCTAGTTCGATGTTCATGTATTTGTTTTACTTGAGGTATACTCTTGAGAAAATGCGGTTCTTCAAAATGGCCATGAAAAAAAGAGAAATATCTATGGAATAATCAGTACAAGTAACATGATTAACATGAAAAAATCAACTCGACTTACTTATTGCTTAGAATCAATCAGCGCTACAAAGCATAGTTCACAACAATTTGTCTGTGAGCGATAAAAAGAAGAAGCAGGCTTTCGGGAAACAAGGTATTAAGTGTACTAAAAGTACTGATCGTGTGGAATAAACGCAAAAGTTCTTCTCCCCTTTATTCCGATAAAGGTGGAGGTACAATATGATGCTTTCTGCTCGGTAATTTTCATTGCAATGGTTCGTAACTCATCGATGAAGATATCATTTCGCATATGAATAATAGACTTTCGGGAGTGATCATGCATTCATGAGAGTTTTTCTTCTTGAAGTTTCTAAAAAGTTGAAAAATATCTGAGAACTTTGTTTCGTCTTGGAAGGATTGATAACACATAACTGAGATGCATTGATTTTTATCGTTTCAAATCCTGTGTGTCTATGCTCTAAACTATGCCACATGAACGTCTCAAAAAAATGTTCTCCCTATTCACATCTGATTAATGAATTATTGTGACAATTCAGTTCGTTTGCAATACGGTGTTTCTTTTGTTTGGAATACATTAAAGATCCAGTGACTTTTTCTAAAATGTCATTCTTCTTCATTTTGATCAGTTACGAGTTGTGTGATATTTTTCAGTTGACGTTTGGATCTAATACTTCTTTAATTGATGTGGTACTTTTCGCATCGAAGAAAGCTACATAGATGAAAGAAGTCAATAAAAGACCAGCTAATGATACACTTTGTGAATTGAAGTCCAATAACTCATAAGTTTGAGTATTTCTTTTTACTCACGATGACTCACGATACATTTTATAACTGTTCAAAAATTTATATCTCATTAGATGAATGTTCAAAAGTATCGATGAGAAGTGTCCATCTTATTGCGCAATTTTCTATATAACCTCTGTTCAAAACATCAAGTAGCTACGGCGAAGAGGAACATCGTTGCTAGTAAGGAAAGTTGAAAAATCTATAACAATGTACAATTTGTCTTCACGAGTGAAAGTTAAAAATAAATGTGCTATGTTGTAGACAGTTAAATTCTGTATCGAATGGTATGATAATCAGACGTTTTCAAACACGTTTCTCCCTAGAGAAATAAAAAACATGATTTTTCAATAGTTTAAAACGCCGTTTTGGTTGCTGAAATGGAATTTTTTTCAAGAAACAATATGAAATTCGTAATCAGTGTAAAAACCTACACCTGATGACGTATCGAGATCGGTCCATCTAAAAAAAAAACTTTCAAAACCTTCACCACCGTAGTAGCGCGCTACGTGGACAAGCCGTTTAATGGATGATGGAAAAACAGAATGACCATAATAAATATTCATATTATACGAAATGTCAACTCACAATTCAAAACCTGTGAAATTCAATTCCGGTTTATTTGAATAAACTCATTTAAAATTCATAGAACAGTTTTTGATACACAAGTCATGACTATAATTAACCTAAAATTTTGCCGTTATCCTTTTTCAAAAATTTATTAGAAGTCATCTTTTAAAAAAAGCATGTCCTCCATTTCAATATCCGACTATAGCTACTTTTGAAATAATTTGTTAGACAATAGAGATGCCATGAGCGTTATTAATTTGTTTTCCAAATTGGATACGATTTCTGTTTTTGTGATCATAGCAAAAAGTTAACAATTAGGTAATTTTGAACTATCATTGTGTTTCAGAATTAATAAGTACTTATAACAACGAAAGGTACACGCAATGATAGTCAACAACACACGATCTTGTAAAATGAATGTCGTCTAATGTCTTCTCTTTACAAACACACAACTGTCACACACATGCGCATAACATGAACAATATACATCATGATAAAACTTCATCGATAATTGACTTCAATCTCAATTTCAGTTGTACAAGCATGCATTGTGAGTCGATTACTTTATTTACAGCTTTAAGTGAGATTAGCTTAATCAAACTTTTAAAGTTCTAGATATATAGTTGTTTTTCGCATTAATATTTTAGAATAAAGTTTTGCGTCTCCTAGATATCGAACTGTGTTTTCTAGGATGGAATAAATTTGACTATACGAAAATCAGACTTATTTAACTGCTAGCTTCGATATTTTTTACGTACAACGAGAATTTTCATTAGATAACACACACACGTTCTCTACTTGTATTCCATTGACTTCTTTTAGAATCAATAACTTTTCATACGTACCTTTTGCAACGTTATTTCTTCTAGATAAATTCTCATTGATCGATTCCTTGAACATACCTATGGAATTCGATTGCCTCATACAAAACTGATAACCTTCTAAAATTTTAATTGAACAGAGCACTAATTAGAAGGGAAAATCTGTTCTCGTTTAAATATCGAATGTCAAAAGTGAATTTGCTTTTAATTAGTCTTTACACTCACACATCCACATTGATGACTACAGTGCAATTGGTAAGCCATCAGAAACTAACTACTTATTGTTTTTAGTCGCTTAAGTGTAGTTTGTTCATCATCAAATCATATGGAATTCATAGAAGCAAACTTTAAAACTGATTTCCAAGCTACATTTTTCAGTGGAGTGAGTATTTGAGTATTAAGTGTTTTTATTGTTTGTACTTTTAATACGGAAGATGCTGCAGTTCGTGATGAAAATTTGTAAATATTTTTCTACATCATACGGACAGTAGGGAAATCTGTACAATAGAATGAATCATACATGAGTGTTGGAATATAGATATATTATTCTTTGAGCTTTGCTTGATATGAATGCAGATGGAGCACCGCTTTATTGACATGTCAATATTTTTTCCGAAAAAAGAACGAAAGCAAATAAAAATACGACAGTTCAAACTGGAATTTTCAAAAGATGTTATGCAAATAGTATCAATTCACTTTGGTTGTAATTTAAATAAGATAATTATAATTTCTTACCAATATGAGTGAAACGAATATCATCTATCAATGCAGATTCAAAGTCAGAAAAGATATATTCTTATCGCCCTCATCCCACTTCGAGAAAGGATCGTTTTAAAATATGTTTTTTGTTTTGGAGATACCTGCATATATTAGAAGATACATCGCGTGGTTTTTAAATAATAAAAGTATATGTAGGTATATTTTGATTGCTTGAAACTTTATCAATTTTTTCAGTGAAGAACTAACGAATTGAATATGTTTGAATGGATCAGCAATTAATAATAGGGGCCAGTAATTAAAAGTTCTACCACGATATGTTCTAAAACGAAACATGATATCACAGAAAAATACTGACCATGAGAGATCATGCGAACATATTTTTAATGAAAACGAAATACAGTTTTGAAGAAAAATGATAACTGCAAGATTCAAGTCGCAATTGTTTTGTTTCCTCATGACCTCTCTCCTTACTCTCGTTTACAAGATACCTTAGCAAGTATTTTTATTTCTGAGTGTTCTGCTGAAGACAGATTGTGTGAATTCTTCTTTACAGGCCAAAGTATCTATGATAACATATTTGATTCATTTTTATTTAGGAATGATTAGCTCTTAGTCATGTATCACAACCTCGCCATCGTCTTCTACAAGTTAATATCAAATTTGATCGAGATATGATCACTAATAAGGAGTGCATTCTCCAATGTTATACCCTATGTTTTGGTAAAATCAACTGTCGTATTACTTTTTGGCACGATGGCATCAGAGAAGTTTTCCCCATTAACAAGAATGCGATCATATGTGCATAATTGTCGAATATTTTTTTCTCAACTTGATTGCTGATCATCCACTCGGAGTCTGCGAAGACAATATTCCTGTAAAGCTAGTTTTGATATATGGTTTTCGTGCACAAAATCATGTGTAAGAACTTACCGAAAGATTTCTTGCCGTGCAAGTGAGGTTTATGTGCAATCTGCATTGAAATCACCAAAATGATTAAAATTGGATTTTTTGTGTTTAATCTAGGCTTGTTTTGCTCTGCTGGGTTTCCAACGTTTTGATTGAATGCTCCAGCATGAGATGTTGATGTTTCAGAGAAACATTTTGGGTGTCGAATTATGAAATCTTCAATGGGATGATGCATATTGATCGATTCTTGGTAGGCAACATCAGGACGCTAATGGACACTCATGATTTATTCACCTATGTCAAAATTCCCTTGTGTTTCATCTGATTTATGAATAGACGGAAAAAGAGATAACATCGTTTCCTAATGATTTATCATTTTGGTAAACGCCGTGATTCCAGACTTTCTAGGTTGCTTTACTTTGTATGCGGCTATGAAGCTAGAAAAAGGCATCCGAGAGTCATTCGACGAGAGTATATGATGCTTTTGTGATCACTTACGGTACTCGTTCAAAATAATCGGTAATGGTGTCATTATAGATAAACGCGCTAAGAAGTTTTAGGCCAGATGTCGTCTCCCTGTTGGAAAAAAAATGAACTCCTATTTTACTGTTGAATCGCCGGCACGTTCACTCAATGTCATGGAATAGGTAACAGTTTTAGAAACCTTACTGAGTGCCTCATGGACTACATACGGGACTTTCAAACTGGTGTCAGTGATTTCTTGAATAACAGCCAAGTCGAATTCGTTGATTATTTGAGCAACAACATTAGTTAAAGTAGCATTTGCTGATTTCTCAGGGGCATATTGTTTTAAATTAAATGAACCAATTCGAACAGCACAAGTAAATGAACATAACACAACGACAATAAATGGCGTTCGTAAGATGTGAAGCATCCTCTCTTGCTCTTCGAAACAAGTGTTTTGATGATGATAATTGAATCGTCCGATAAAAATGATTGAGTATCAGTTCTTCTTTAATCTACATCTAGCTTTTATGGGTTTCTGAAATTTCTACAAGACGTTTTATTGGCATAAAAAATGTTACAAGTGACGTAGGGAGTCGAAAATGAAGCAATTGGTTTGTATTCCTATTAATTCATCACAAGGCCTATACGTAACATTATAAAAACAAGAATTAAAATGTTGCTTTCCAGGTTCTACGCAATATCTATATCGAGTTGGGGATTGTTTTCGTTTTTTTATAGCGAACGAAAGAGGATTTCCAGGCAGCTGTCGACTGAACCAATGTGTGTGTGGATTAGTAGAACTGTTTAACAGGAAAAAAAAGAAACGAAATATTGATTTTTAGCTGTGAGTTTAGCTGCAGCAGTCATTTCCAATATAAATATCACAAGCTCATGCATCCAGAACCAAACTTCTTCACTGAGCTCATCCTCAAGGCGGATCATACGCATCCACACTAGTATTTCTACCACAGTCAAAATTAATACCATGCCACTTTCATAAATCTCAGTAGTTCTTTAACTACAATTAAAATTATTTTTTCCATAAATGGTAAATACGGAATTAAACAAAAAATACGCATTTGTAAAATAAAAATTTTTGTTTTCACTGCAAGAAAACTTTAAAATTTTACTAGAGAAAAAATCGAAACTGATAGAAATTTTATTGAGTGAAAGCATATTTTATAGAAACATGCATTACTATTTAGAGATATCCTACTAAAGATTCCTAAGGAAATTCGAATGAGATCAAGTCATTTAGCTACTAGATATAACTGAAATTCTGTTGCATGATTCTTGTCGAAGAATCACATATTCCAGGAACACAATTGTACCGTACATAGTAACGATGATCATAATGCTGATGACTCTGATTCACATTTTCAAATATTTTATAAAGTCATATTATTCCACATTATACGAGATTTAGCTCGTAACCACGAATACTTCGTTACTGTTTCTCAAGAGGTAAAGTATAAATCAATAGAATGATCATCAATAAGCTTGCGTTACATTTATTTAACTTAGTGAACAAAATCTATGTGGAAATATCGGATTATAAAAAGTAGCATCAAAGGTATGGACTCTAATTTTAAATGTTACTAGACAGAAAGACACTATGTGTCGAGAAGTCTTCGAGGGTAAATACAAATTTTCGTGGTTCAAATGGGCAATCTACTAGAATAGATTATTCATCTTTATACTCAGAGTCAAAACATTTTAGGCCAGTAATCCCAATCGATAGAGTATTTCTGTATCATTTCATTTTTATAAATCAGTTTCTGTTGACTTCTAGCGATCTACTAACGATGTGCATTCAAATCTCTCAATAAATTGATTTTTTTATGAATTTTATTTTTAACCAATCAGCGAGCAGCTTGAGCGTTGCTACTTTAATAAACACTCAATGCACTTTGTGGTTTTCGAGTTGCCAATGTAGTGCTTTTTGTGATTGTGTGTAATAATTTTACTTGGGAAACTACATACAGTAGGGCTGCATGCAATGATAAGCATATATGATTTCAGTTCAATATCACTCATGAACGATAACAATCATACATTGAAAATGAATATCTGACGGCACAACGATTAAAGGAAGTGAAATTGTCAGTATGTATTAATTACATCCTTTTCACATAATATACTTTTATGTTACTCAGTCATTATTTCGTGATATCAACATAATAATTATTTTCGTAGGTGGTTTGTACAACAGCAATTTTATTGAATTCGTGGCATTGCCGGTAGAATTGCTACGATATTATGTACTCGTAATCGATTTCGTTGACCAATCAATACGTTTCTCCATTTTTCCCACCAGTATTCTTTAGGAAGTGTCAGAATCAAAAAGAATGGTAAAAATAAAATTGAAAATAAATCGAGGACTAAAAAATAAGATATTAAATGAGGATTTAAGTTATTCGATAAGCCTCTAAATGCATCTAATAAATAATAGATAAAAGTAGGTGTGGAAAAGCTCATGCAGACTACTGATATTGATAACACCTGTATAATCATTTTACGATGTTTCCGAAGTTGTATTGGCTGGCGCAACCTAGCATATCGTTGCCAAAGAACCCTCATGGTAAGTGTTGAATCAAATAGAAAAGCGAGAATATTGCACAAAGTCGAATTGATCAATGTATCCCATAAAGAAAGAAATGAATTGCCGTAATAGCATGGACTGAAATTACACCATGCTTGTGTGAAATCATATGGATTAACGTGATCACATTCAACTAGAGTTAAAGCTAGTATATAGAACAGCAAAGGATAGAGAGTAAAAAAGATTAGCGGTAGATAATGCAAGAGCCATCTGTTTTTTCTGACCAATAGCAGTCGCTCATGAAAAATAAGAATGTGCCTTTCGAATGACATCCAAGTGATGAGTATGATTGTCGTTTGAAAGGTTCCTACATCAGTAAACCACCAAAGTTGACAAAAAACCGATGTTTGAGGCCAAACATAGCCGAGACGAACATAATTCATGTAAAAAGGAACATCAATCAATTGTGTACCAAGTGAAGAAAACAGAACAACAATAATGGAATGATTACTTAATACGCGAATTAAACCGCGTTTCGTGAACATATGATAAATATGTAGCAGCGAACATGCTAACGATAAAGAATTAATAGGAAGAAAAATCCACAAGCGAACTAAACGAGGTATAGATATATCTGTAGTATCGAGTCCTGATTTATTTGTGTAGTTCGAAGTCATCGAGTGAAAGTTGTAATTTCCAAGAAAAAATATGACCAAAAATCTTTTCGGACTAAAAATAGACGTTTTCTTTTCGAATGGCACTTTCATTTGCATTTAACTATTTTAAGATTTATGCTGCGCTTCTTATACTGAAGTGATGGAATAAATGAAGCGTAGAATTCTTTTTTCACTAGTTTGTTTTTCTGATGAATGCACATGACTAGTACTGAAATCATATTTCAGATGACTAGCAATAGGATTTTGCAAGGATGAATAAATGCTCATTGTTTGGCCACATCTCATCAAAAAGAACAGAATCCCAACTATAATTATTTTGACATTTTACTTCATTTATAATTTCATGCTTGTTTCTGTTAAGCGCGATATGTGCTGAGACGGTACTGTATTGTATTCAGTGTTTTTTGTAGTCTCCTTTGAATTGATTTATTTTAAGGGAAGTGCGATATGAGAAAATGCTCATGAATTTTTCGGGTTTATAACGAGAATGGCGAAATAGTTTTTATAAGACTGCGGAATATGTATTCAACTTATTTCAATCCTAAAATTGAATGATGTAGGATACTCATCTCCCTTTTTAACGGCTGACGGTTGAAATTTCAACGGTACAGCATTTACTGAATAAAAACATTGCGTGAAACAGTAGTGCATGAAATCTTTTGTTGTTTCGACATCATTCTGCATGACTGATGTGAGAACATTATTACGCGTGACAAAGTTATTAAAACCATGCCACAAATGATGTACTCTAACTTTGTGCGCATATTTTTTTCATGTCGCAGACAGATTAGCAAAATTGATAATTTTGCCTGATGTATGATCATCTATGCATGCCATGGTCCTATGAATTTAACTATGTTTATCATGTGCATAGTATTATCGAAAATTCAGTAATATTATAGTTTTCGAATACCAGTTTTAAGGAAAGATTTGAATAGATTTTCTTTTTCCATGGTATACCTGAAGATGATAGAATCCTTTTAGCAACGATGAAAATCTTATTCAGTTATTATGAATAAATACATTTCAAATTTTTAGATTTTGAATTACAGTTTTTCAACCATTGACTGTCCAAAGATCAAAAGATTGACGTGATGTTGAGTTTTGACGGCAAGAGACAAATGATGTACTTCGAGTAGAAAAGCATTTAGAAGAAATTTACAGTATTAGAAGTCAATACAGGTATACTGCATTGTAAGAAAGGTCGTTAAATTACTACACCGTTCGTCAAAATAATTCACAATAGAAACGTATTCGTTTGAAGTAACTTTAAATATTTCAGAGTACTTTGAAGTGAAGCAACATTATTCAAGTAGTTCAAAGTCGCGGAAACTATATCAAATTAGCGACACGTCAAAGGATTCGCCGTTTGCCAAATTTTTCACGTAGCAGAAAGCATGCCCGTTTCATTCTTCAATGCATTTCGTGACGTTGGCTGTAATGCATTACTATTCTTATTTCTAAGATATTTGAACAGTAACAGATCAAGTAAGAATTGAATGAGAGACCAACAACATTGCAAAAAAAACAACAAAGTTTACTTTAAGCGTAAAATACTAGAAGAATCCAACAGACAGCAGTGATAAAGAGTATTGCACAAAGAACATTCACTGACTGACGAAGCGAAGGATACTTATTTTATAGTGTTTCAGAAGAGAGGTTTTTCATGGTACAGATAAAAAACACATCTCATTTGTAATTACTGTTTCACTTGGTAGTTACATGAGTAGAGTATCAATTACTAGTGTATGATCATTTTGTTTCAAATAAATTATTCTATTTTAAATTCTATTTTACTAGCATTTGGTAAATTACTTATGATTCAAACATATCGGATCGTCTTGACCATGACTGATCTAGAGAGCGTAGTATACATGAATCCTCAGGCTCTCGACATTGTTCAACATTATCAACTATGACACTTTTAATTATGACTGAAGATATTTTATCCACACGTTTCCATGAGATCGTTGACTTTAAATATCGTTAGCGGCGTCAAGAATTGAAATCATGGAAATCTTAAATAGATCTCATTGATATCTAGTTGTTTTTCTTGAGCTATCATCATCTGTTAAAGAAACATTGATTGAAGATCGTTCGTTGAAAAATGATCTACCTGTAAAATTGTGTTCGAATCATGAGTCACATCGATATCTTCTCGTTGGCTCGCCCTTATGCGTGACAGGCACATCTTCTATCACTTTCAAATATTCATTCTTTTGTGACATTTGCAGCAAGAATGTGTATGTGAATCTTGTGTTGATCTTAAGTTTTCATTCAGATTAAGTTTGAAACACCGTTAAATGAAACGAGCAATAAATCAATTCACAGAAAAGGAACAAGAAATTTTCGGGTCTCTCTCTCTCTATCATTTTTTTCTTGCCATCTTCTTATTTAAATAAAAACAAAAGAAATTATTTAGTCTCATTTCAATCTCGCTAATTCAACTTATTAAAATGAATCGTTGCACAAAAACATGAATTATACAACCTAAATAGATAAAGTACTTGTTTAGAAGCCATGTAACTGAACACACTCATGAAGTAACATGACATGCAATTCATGTGATGACTTTTAATGAATTATTTAACAAGATAATGCATTCACATGCATTATTTTAAAATATGTTCTAATATCATAAAAATGCATGTATTGCTTTCATAATGTCTTCATACGAAGTTAATAAGCAACCTTTTCATATTTTTATTTAGCAACAATATATGTATTGGATAGGTGTAGTTGTGGTTCTTTCACTCACATCGATATTGATATGCTCTTCTGAAAAGATATTTTACTGTGTTGTTCCATGATTTCATATAATTGTATAAACTATTTAATTCTTCTTTGATAGTAATATTGCACTTGTTAACTAATCAGGTCCTTTTAGGGACAACGCTCGAATATTATTCAATGTAGATTGTACTTAGAGGAGCAAAAGTGATTTTACTCCTCTAAGTTGAAAAATGGTTGCATGTGCCTTGGCAAAATTAGTCAGATATATTACAAAGCTCATCGATTTTTTCTGCTTTCATATTGCCCGAAAAATCAAAGGCATAATTTCATCGACTCAACATCCGTCGTTATCTATAACAGAAATAAATCAGAAGGCTACACAATTCTTTCAATAGTTAACAATCAAGAACACAATAGCATTCGTTGATTTTTCTCTACTCTTTTGTGTGTACGTCAGTCTTACACATAGGGATATAATTTAAACTTTCTTATGATATTTGTTAGTAGTATTCTTTACTTTGGTAGTGTCACATATATAAATGAAAATCTCCTTTCCGTCAATTTCAATCTATAAATTTGGTCGTTAGGTTAATTTTCATTTAGGATGCACTTCATTTTCAGTATGTCTAATTTATTCCGTATTCAAACACATACTAAATGTCTGGTAACTAGGAGATACGAGCATACCATATGAAGAAAAAAAACTGAAAATCATAACAAAAATAGAGAATAAGTAAACGAATGACGTGTATGCAAATCAATTAAATAACGATTTCATTTGCATCGGTCTACGATACTAATCAATCTGTTGATTTCAGTTCTTTTACTTCGCATCGATGGATTTTTTCGAATTACCATAGAAAATAATCGAATTCCGGCGTGGATGTAATGGTTACTATATTTGATCGTCTGTCAACATACACACTCACCCACAAGAATTATACTTCTTTCGGTCGCATTTCATACTGAAATCGACGCTACGGTTAAGATTTCTTTCGATATATCGATTTTTATGTACAACATACAAATCAAACGTCACCATACTGGAAGAGACGTGACTATTAGTAATAAAATATCCGAATCATTCACGAATATCTTGAAAGTAAAGATATCATAGACTGACTGACATGGGCAGATTAAACTTGATGAGTTCTTATCCATTGCTCGCATTATCTGATCGATTTTAAACGAACTTTGGAAAATTTCTAATCAAAAGTTTTGTAGATATGACTTAACATGTTGATTCATTATGTTTTTCATGTATACTTAAATTCACACTTGCACTCTTAAACATGAATATTGTTGAATGTTTATATTATATAGAAGTTGAGGATATATTTTTCGTGTCCTTTCATCTTAAATCTATGAATCGTGCGTTAAATAAGGCAGAGATACGAGTTGACATTGGCTCGTATGATATATATAAACTACATTGAACCATTAGATTTACTGAAAACTGATTGCTAATGATTTGCCCTACTGAGAAAGAGGCTTTTTTATTGCCCAAACAAAACCTGCTATCATTTCAATTTTAAGTTGATGATGATGAGCAAATTTTTTGACATCACATCTTACTGTCTTCCAGTACCAATCATCACCGAACAAGATACCTCCAGGTTGTAAAAGAGGCCAATATAATGCCAGTTCAATGAGAGTTTCACCTTGTTCATGTGCAGAATCCAAGAAGATCACTTGCGGATGAAAGTTAAATATGTGCAAGAAACGTGCTCCAAGAATTGAAGTGGTAGAAAAAGGTAAAATTATTTTTGTTAAATTATGACCGATGATATTAGCTAGAAATTGTTCGTACACTTGAGGACGGCCATTGACAGGTGACAAGTATTGATAGACTGCTTTATTGATCCACATATTCATGTCACCAAGCCAGGTATCAATACACAAGATAAACGGTTTTATTTTACTTTCTGTCATTGTCTTTGCCATTGCAATGGCAGACATGCCAGTAAAACTACCAATTTCAACCACAAAATTGATATTGAGTTTCGATGTTTGTGTGATGTGTTTGATAATCCAACGAACCATAAATGGCGTCACGTGCGTCTGATAGCCGTAGGTGATATTCTTTCGGAAATAGTTAGGCCAGTTATCATAAATTGACGGAGAAACGCGACCGTATAAAATTTGATGTACCTGATGCAATGTAACATTGTAAGATACTGCCCGATTTCTCGGAAAGGGATAAGCGTTCTCATCAGGAGCACCGAGCTTTATCAAATCTTCCGGCATAGAAGCCGTTCGAAATGAAAAGCATGTATTAACATCATCTGGATGCGAAAAAAACAGACTAGATGACTTGTTCAAAGTAGCTCGCTTCCAAACAGCGACTGTAGTGCCTTCGGTGGGTGTGATACTTGTTTGATTGTAATTCTTGTGGAGCATGAACACGAATAAAAAAGTACCGATGAGTACTGCCACAACATACAAATGCCATCTTTTAATCATCTAAAAAGCTTCAATCCTGTTCATTACTTAGAAGTTTCTTTAGGTTTCATTCGAAAACATCATAATGCAAAAAGTACTTTTAAGGAAACGACTTCAAGAGCTATTATACAACCAATCAATAATCACTCTTGATGAGCTACTTTAAGTGGCTATTAAGTAGTTTAATGATAATTAAAGACTAATTCTTATCTCCTCTTTCAGTACTTTTTAGTTATGAACAGACTAATTATTATTTCGAAGAAAGTCACCGGAGAATTAAGACAGAACCAACAATTTCATTACCGAAATCATTTTTAACTTATATACCATGATATCAACGACTAATGCATTTTATATCAAATACAAATATTAGCTGCATATGACAACATCGTGCTCC
>OENT01001430.1:0-44390 GCA_900239685.1 Rotaria macrura
TTTATCAGAAAAGTGATCATTTTTTTTGATGAAACACGTTTTCTATACTTGTTTGGTGTTTTTGGCGAAAAAAAATGGGGAAAAATAACTTTTTCCAGAAAAGTGGTAGGATACCCATGGATTCACCCATATATGATAAGAAATCTATCAAGTTAGATGATTTGCTTTTAAGATTTCAATGATTCATTGAAAAAAAATGAACACAGTTAATATATTAGTTGAGAACGAATGTGCAATGGAAGTCTCGACATCAATCTTGTTACTAAGATTGCAATGATATATCTTATTGGAAACCTTGATAAACAGTTAACAAGAACGAGAGTGTATGGAGATAATTTATATTTTGTACAATTTCTACTGTTGTCACTGGAAATGTGCAAATCACACACACACTTGTATAGAGAATCAAACGAATGAGATGATGATCAACCATGATTCTGATGTTTATATAAACGTAGAATTTATGCTCGTTCATATTTTGCTTGATTCAAATCACAATAAGCAGATACATAGGATCACTCTGTGTATTTTAGGCTTGTATCTATTAGACAATAAGTGCTACACTGATAATGATTTATTTTGATATTTTCAATCATGCAATAATGTAGAATCAATGCTTGGATTACGTTTCAAATATATTGGAAGCTAAATTAATTTTCTATATTGTTTTATTCATGACCATAATAAGTCGATTCGTCTATTGCTTGAATTTTTTCCTACTTCGTAAATTTTTCTTGGATGTTATCTTTTTCCGTCTGTTATTCTTCGTTTGTGTCTCGTCGTTAACCATATCTTTTTCAAATTGGAAAGTGGTCTTGTTACTATGACCACATGTAAAGACACAGAACAAATACATATGTATATAGCTAGCAATAGCTTTCTCTCCGATTTTCCTTCCTTTTTTGTTTTGTTTCTATTTATCAGAAATTAAAAGAATCGAAAAACTAAGAGAGAAAAAAAACGACCAAATGTACCTAGCAATGGGCTGGCATTATTCTTGTCGTAATTTTCGAAGTACTTGAAAAATCAGATCAAGCTTTTTCATTCATTATTTTTTTGTCGTACATATTCATCAGACGATAACTTTCTAATTGACATATATTTCTCTTTAATGTACAGAAAGAAATTGCGCTTGATAAAACGCAACGTTTGTTTTTTTTTCTCTTATATTTCACGGATACATACGCTTATTAATTTGAATTAGAAAAAAGTTCACTCAATATTAATCTAGACTCTAATCACCAAAAATATCATGCTCATTAGATATCTATCAAATAAAATCCATCGGATGTTACATCGTCGTATAGATTTCCTACAATGCTCAACTATGTTGATGACCTCGCTTCTACTAATAATTGTTGTATGACATCCAGCGTTTTTGCTCGAAATAATTCTTTATCGATATCGTTACTTATGCCCGATTATCATTATGTATATGTACATGTTTTGCATAGTTGAGCAGAATTGAATAAATATCTTCGTATTTCTTGTTGCCATCCTAGAAAAATATATTTCTTATACACGTGTATTTGTTAAATACACGTTATTTATCACAAAGATTGAATGAAAGAAAAAGAAAACAAAGCATTCATCATATAACAAAACTGTCTCTTTTTTTTTTGTGTTTTTTTTTTCATATAATCATCGAGCGACAAATACTCGCGGTTGTTTTATACAATGCACATTAACATCCCATCGGTTATTCATTCTTTCTTTTTCTTGTTGTAACCTAATTTTTTTGCCCTTTACACTTTCGTTTCTTTTTTCCTCTCTCACTATTTTTGTTCTTCTACGTTCCAGCTGACAAGACAAGCTATATAACACACCGCAAACCTCAAATTTTAGTGTCTTGTCTCGTCAATTCACTTTGTTTTTATTCACAGGTAACTATCTATGGCAACTTTAATTAGTTCATATCCACAGTACATGTTTCAACAACAACAACAGTTTTATTATCCTACGATGTCATCATTTTATTCTTCGTTGTCTAGAAATAATAATTATTTCACACCCCAAGTACCACAAAAACAACTTAATCTACAGCCAGTTGCACAATTTCAACTACAGCCAGTTGCAGCACTTCCGCCACAACCAGTTGCTCAATCTCAACCTCAGACACAACAAACGATATCAGTTCAATATGTCGACTCAGGATTACAATCAATAGGTCGTCGTCGACAACCTCGTGTTTATCGACAAGTCATTCGATTGCCAACACCCGAGCCAATATATCGGCAAGTACGATATCGTGTAGCAACACCGGAAAGAAAAGTTTACCAACGAACAATAATTCAACGAAACACCGGTGAAGTTATTGTTCGAGAACAACAATCAAAACCAAGATCTCAAAGTAGATTAGAATCACATACACAAGTTCGGCCATCTCGTTCTCGACAAGTTCATACTGATTGAAACAAATGAAATCTTGACTTTAAAAATTGATTGAGTTACATATCGTTATTTATTGTTTTTTTTTATTGCCTTTTCATGTTAAAAACATTAGATGCAAAAAGTTTCTTTTTTTCTTTCTCTTTTTTAAATTTAATACAAAATCAAAATATTCTGGAATAATTAGAAAATAAAATTGTATTCTATTGGGCAAATTTTCAAGTTTGATTACTTTTATCACGAATCAGAAACAAGTTCAAGTTTTGCTGAAATGAATAATGAACTTCACTAACGTTAGTCTATTACAAAAGAAGCATCATCATCGCGTTAGAGTGCTTCTGATAGTCAAAAAGCGATTTTCTATTGGCTATAGTAACGATACATCTATCGATGTAGAAATCGTTCTTGAGCTAATCATGAATAATAAATAGAAAGTATAATGGCCATGAAACAATTGTATATCAAGTTTCATAGACAGATTTTTACGAATGACTACTTCTCATCATTTCTGTCAGTCTATCGAAATAATGTAATTTATTATATCAACTGTATAATAACAATACCATAGACGCTTTTGTTTTCATGCTATTCGTGATTTATGTTGAAGACAATTAGAAATTTTGAGAAGAAAACCTTTTACTTTTCATATTAATCATACTCAATGAAGAGAACATTATCTGTGGATTTATTGATGCATACGAATTTATTTCAGGCGTGAAGACGGTTCGAAAGATGATCATTTTTGAATATTTCGTTGAATTACAAAAGGATAAAACAAATTAAGCAAAATATGTTTTACTAATTCTATTCAATTGTGATTGCTGAGTTCTAAGTCTTATACTTAAAATTTGAGTCTAAGTATATAGAAGATTCATAATATCTCTACTTCTAACTAATGAAGAAAACTAGGCCGCCATTTTTATTGGTTGCCATTTAGCAGATACCTTCTTAATATTGAGAACAAGTTACTTTTTTTTTAAAATCTATAAAAATGTTTGTTTTATTAAAACTATAGTTCGTTGACAGTAGAATTTAACGAAATGTATTCATAGCATACTGATTGCGTTTTCTTTTGAGAAATAATTTTCCACTCAGCAGTTCTATTGTGAATGCTAATGTCAATTAGATGTTTATTATAAAGTATCGTCACAGGTCATCTTATTTCTTAATTTGCACTTATTTGAATATATAATGTCAATTTTTTTGATCATAAATGAAGTTATCAACACACCTAAATAGTCAAATTAGAGCAAAATGACTTCCAAATATTCGAATATAACATACAGAAAATTAGTACATTGTCAAAACTGTTCCAATGAAAACTATAGATCAAGCAAATTAAGTTTTCCAATGACTTTGATCATGATAAACAATATGTCATATAGCAATAAAAGTTGACAGTTGATCGATCACAAAACTGTTTTCACCTGCATGTGTTATTTCTATAGCATTGTTTTGAAAAGCAATCAGTTTGAATGACATATCTCATTGACTTTGAAATTAGTCATTCTATATACTGAAAATATTGATTTAAATATTTTCAGTCATGATTTACATTGTTGAGTAGAATAAATATTCACATGAATACTTGAATTTTCTTAGTATAAATTCATTGAAAACAAAAACTACGAATAGAAACCTCGAAGTTCTTCAATTAAGTCGTTAAAAATTAGTATATACAATTACAGAATCCTATTTGATCATGGAATTCAATTGCTAGATGTATCATTTACAATCACAACACAAGTCAAAAACTTTAAATGATACTTTCTTGAGTAAGACAACTTCTAAGTTACATTAATAGATAGTAGTCTTCATTCATGTTTCGTTCTCAATAAACGATATGCATAATGGAAGGTTTTTTAAACCGTTGAATAAATTTTTCCTTAGCAAGGCTAATTATAAATAAGAAATCAACTGAATCGTTCGTAGAATTTCCTTCATCTTTAACTCTAAGCAGTTTTTAGTTCTAATTTCCATGGTAACATCATACATAGATGTATGATGTTAATTTGTACCGATCAGCCAACAAGCTTTAAACTGTAGCCTGGCGGATGATTACAACAGAATTCAAATTAATTTCAATTTGTGACTTTTACTTTACGATTGATTGACTCTTCTTCTTCTTTCGTTTCATGCGTTGATATTGCTATCGATTCTTAGATATCATTTTTCATTCATCTATTCCTGAGATCGTTGGTGGCTGTTTTCTTGGCATCGGTTTAGATAGAGGGAATAATTAATGACGTACAGAATCATATTTTACCGTTTTGTAATAATCAATCATGCACTTGTTTCGATACTTACCATTGAACAAATTATTGTTGAATTTAAATTTTCATAGGGTTTCTCTTTACGACGTAGAGGAATTGTTCTCTTCATAACAGACAGGAATATTCTTTATTCGCATGTATCAACTAAGAAAAATCTCACTAGAATCTGTTTTATTAGTATCACATTTTGAGGAAAGTAATTCAAAGGCTATTTATCTTCATATTTGCGTTATTTTTATTTACAAAAATGAACATATACATCAAGACTTTACGTCGTTTCATTAAAAACATATCTGTCCAGGTCGACCGATACGGCCCTATGAGGCGATGCAGTTGTACGGCAGGATAATAATGAAATAACGGTCCCTATACGCCCGTATACTGATACAATAAGGCTCTGCATACGGACCGTACTTTCATTATAATCATGCAGTGCAATTGCGTCCCCTCATACGGCCGTATATGGGACAGTATTTTGGCCTTATTGTTCGACCTGGGTGGGGTTCTTATCTATACTAAAGTTAAATCAGCGTTTTTTAAGATCCGATCAAATTATTTTCTGATGTGCTCCACAGAGAAAAATCCTGGAGAAGTGCAGGATTATTGTTTTCAGCCTCAATATGCTTAATTTGCAATTAGACCAGCAGCAATGAGAGGAAAGGAACTGAAATAGTTTTTTTGAAAATTGAACCAGTTTTTAAGAGCGATGTGGAACATAGTCTGGTGAACCGACAAATGAACGAAAATAATAAAATCCTGAATTTTTTTCATAAATGTGGCCTTAAGTCTTGAGATTTCCTTCAATGTATACAATTGAAAACATTCGCGTTGCAAAAGTCTTCAGATGGCGCTATGGTACATAGGCAACAATTTTTCTTAATTAATTAATTATATGATTTGATCGATGTTATTGGTGAGAACATGAGCCATACATACTCAGTGGTAGAAAAAAAATTAAATAAAAGAAAACGCAATGCTCACGCTGTTGTCGTAAGGTGTTTGTTAAAAACAAAAGAAAAACGACAGAAAACTTTACCTGCATTCGCTTCTATTATACCATCGCCACTGATATTTATCACACTTTTTTTTGTCATACGTCCATTTCTTTTTTTTTATGATGGTTATTATTATTATTTCGTCACTGGAGTTATTCTGTGCAATTCGCATTATTCATAAAAAAAATGACTACATTTTATTGGTAAAAAATAAATGCATATTCGAACGTTTGAAAAAATGATACTTTTCGGCGTTTTACAAATGTAACATATATGTTATGCAAAACTATCTGACTTTATGAAGATTTTCGATTTCATGCTTCGTTTTGACGGTAATTTCTTTTGTTGATTTTCTCTCTCTGTTAATTGCACAGAGTTCTTGCAACAGCGAATACTTTCGCACATCTTAAAAATATTCATCGAAGTTAGTGAGAGAAAATTTTCTAGTCAAGGAAATATTAGTTATACTTCACTAAACGACTCTGAGATCATCATCATTTTTGAGAATACGATCCAAAATCGTTCGTTTTAACCATTTTTCTATTGCTATAATTCGAGAATACATCATTGCAGCTGTCAAATCACTTTTCAATAGTGAAAATATATTCTTGGCATTGAATAGAAAACTAGAAAGATTTTGATCTTGAGCCATCGATATTTTTCTGAGTTGTACAACAGTTAAATCTCTAGTATCCTGACACGAAGAGAATATAAAAGAAAGATTCTTCGAGGGATCAGTTGCTTAGTTGAGTTTCTAAATTTTTCTACTATTATCGTTTTTGTTGACATAGTGGTTCTATGAAGCGGTAAAGGAAACGCTGTACTTTCAGAAGAGTAACTACTTCGCAGGAGAAAGTTTGTGCCAGCTACACATTTCACCAGGAGTTACTACTGACAAGGAAACTCTGATACCGAAGGGCAATTTATCAAAATATCTGACGTGAACCATTGACTTCCGTCGAACGACTCAGTCAATATCAATATTTCGAAAATGAAGCGGCAAGGACATCAAACTTTGCTAGTATTTTCTAATGTAGCTATCAAATGAATTTGTTCACCTCCCGAAGAGTTGTGTTTGTAATCTACAGAAGATTTCTCATCAGTTCGTATTTTAATTAAATCGAAGTCGTTGAAATTGTATTCTAGTTTATGTAATCAATTTTCTCGTTAGATAATTAACTCAAAACAAAACGATGAATTCATATCTAAGTTAAGATAGATTGCATTTGCATTATATGCAAAGTAAGAAGAAAAAATGTTTACTTTTTAAGCTCTTATCTTTATCTCAAACGATGACGACAATCGGTTTTTTTTCTCGTACTTATTTTACATTACACATCATGACTTTAGTTTTTATGTTCGATTATATTGGTTTTCGATTCTATCCTTTTTTTTTAATGTTTTAGATAATTCATAAGTTTTTTTTTTTTGTTCAATTATGAAGTGGCCTATTTGCGGACCAAAACTATCTTTATGTTGTTCTCTCATATCAGTATGGGGTATAATACAATTTTTATTGTTGGGTATATTCTTTTTCGTTCAAGCAGCCCCATTAATAGACGACTTCGAATTTTTGGGAAAGAATGCCACTGATATAAAAGTATTCGAAGATGATCTTAAATCGGCTTTTCATCAGCGTGCTTATAATTGTTGGATAGCAGCATTTCTTTACGTTGCTCTACTAGTATTCACTGGTATACAATTACAAATTCATTTCAAAAAATCTTCCACGCCAAATGTTCCGCCAACCATTACATCACCATTTATCGGTGTTACGACAGACACGAGTGATCGAAATCCACAATTTGGAATACAATTTTCTAATGATCATAGTGAAACTTAAAATTTGACAAGAAAATTCATGTCATGTAACATTCTTATATTCTATATTTTATTTATTAATGTCTTGGTGCTGGTAGTGATGAAATTCTTGCATTTGTATAACTTTTCAATAAAAAAAACAATATATAAAGCATTTATCGCGAGAACAATAAATCGATTTTGTTTAGCATAAAGATAAAATGATCGAATATAAACTTGATAATCTTGATTGATGATTGGAACGAAGAGTAGAATCAGTTTCAGATTTCTTTCAAAGTAAATGATTACCTATAATTTTGTTGGTACATATGCTTGAGTTTTGTAGATAAGTTTCAATTGAGTTTGATGAACGACAGTGCATAGATCGTTATTGCAAAACTATTTGAAATTAGTTGTCATCGTCTTCCAGAAAAATTATATTAGCCTTGAACAATATTTTTCTTTGTTTTCTAGAATAAAGACTGTCGTTCTTAATCAAGTCTTTTAGGTTCTCACGTGTGATTAGTTTGATCGACAGTATGAAATCCGATCAAATATTGTGACGATAAGAATTTTCTTGGCTTACTCTGGCACGGAAACTAAAATAAAGCATGATATAATGAAGTACATACATATTGAAAAAGTTGACCATAATTAACTCTTTTGATGTCGGTGAAGCATGCATAATTTTCTCGAAAATCGTATCATTCATTTACTATGCTAGGTTGGAACAAAATTTCTCAAGTGAGACCGTTCTCGTGTTTTCGAATAATCCCCCTATGGAAGAAAATATAAAATAATTCGTACGAATACATTTTCTTGTCTCTTGAAGATTTATTCATATAAATTTCGAATCTCAAATCTTTAACGCATATATTCAAATTAAATTACAGTTGATTTTTTACGAACATAATTTTCTATTATTATTAGCATCTTTAATTAAGAAAAACATCATTCAACAAATGAATTAAATTTCAAAGAATTCACTGATAAGAGTGAGTTGAAATGCTGTTATAGTTAATCCTATTGGCGTGCTAAGAAAGGTTCACTCATAAGTCTCAAATGTAGAAACTACAGACAGTTAAATCCTTTAATCTTTAATTATTGTATAGATCCCATCTAATTCACGATACTGTCATTAATCCAATATATTCGTTGATTAAAATCTGAATTGTTAAGGCAAATTTATGCGTCATTTAAAAACATGATGTAAGGGAATCATTTGCATGGAGAAATTCTAGTATGATAACTTCGCGTCGAGAAAAAAGAGACGAGGCCATAAGAATAATCCATGTGAAAGATTCTATGTCGTGTGCTTTCTCATGTCACAGAACAGGAAGAACAAGCAAAATCTCCTTGGTAATCATAATCTGTACGGTCGAGAATATAAAGAACATCGTTCACAATAATTAAATTAGACTTTCCTGCTTGCATATCAAATGCATTCTTGAGTAGAACTTGACGAAAACTTGATAACGTCATGCGAGATTATTAATCAACATTATTTTGTAAGTGTTTTTCAATACATGATTGAGAATCAAATTTCGGTGTGATATCCAGTTATATAGGTGAATGTTCTTGCAAATTTGACGCCACATCTTGATCAAATTCGAATAGAAAGGAGCTTGCAATGATTTGAATAATTTATAGGATATATACGAACATTATATATACACGTATATATAATTACTTCTAAACTAACACGAAGATTCGATGCAGTTTGACTGGCAAACATGTCTTGAAAAACAAGGATCTTCCTTAGAAAATTCAAAATGCATTCGTCATTTTTATTTTGACTAACCTGATGCGACTGATTTTCAGCAGCTATTTTTTGCTTTAGCAATAGAAATAGGTTATACGTTTGTCAGAATGAACAACTGTGAATTAATATCATAAGTCTAGTCTAATGATCTGTTTCACTTCATTTTGACACGATCATCTGTAAATGCATTCGAATACTAGAAATTCCACTTATTGCGTGAATCGAAATTGTAAATGTTTAATCCAACTTCGTCTTGTAAAATTTCGTAAGTATTATTTTCTATTATTATTATAAAACATATATGTAGGTCAAAATAAGTACTGAAAGGCCTCGTCATCAAAAAATTAAGATTTTCCTGAAAATATATTGAAGAAGCTCGTGGTATACTACTGTCTGTTCCAGAAGTGAAGGCACTCAGTTTTTTTTGAATAACTTTGGATAGGAACAAGAGAGAGACCTGCGGTTTTCACTGTTTGATAGTCAAGACCCAGATCCATATTTTCGTAAGCAAATCCAGTTCTAAGGGAAAATTCGAAAGCTGATTTTCCAGAGGATTTTTGGAAAATCATGCTGGTTTTCTGAAAACTCCGATAGAAGATACATTGATTTTTTTAAACATTTTTGAAATCAGCACCAAAACTGGGTCGACCCATGTTTGTTTCCAATCTTTCCACGAACGTTTTGTTTTCGTCTAAAAATTTGCCCTACATTCGATGATAGAGAGCTGCTCAAAGAGTGAACTGAATCAGAACACCATTTATATTGTTTATTCATTTGCCGTTTTATGTTCTCATTGTATTTGAGACGTTTCGAACTTGCTTTCCACTGTCGAAGTTTTTTTTTCCATTGAGTTCATTCTTTGATCTTCTCCTCATTGGACCTCGGTCTTGGCTATCAAACGTTGAAAACTGCAGGTCTCTCTCTTATTCCTATCAAAAGTTATTCAAAAAATAACCGAGTACCTTTACTTCTGAAACAGATAATAGATTAAAGATTCAAAAGAGCGAACATTGTCTAATTGAAGTGCCAATGAAGAATTTTTATAATATCAAAGAGATGACACATAGAATTTGATGAAAATGACAGATCTTGAGAAAAATTTTGCAATTAAAAGAATTATGCCAAACTTGCCTAAAGAAGAAGTATTTCTCTATTGTCAAAAATATACAATTGAGAGTACTATAATCGATATGATAAGTGTCTACATTCATGCTTCTTAGAGTATCTTTTGTTCAGAATGAAGACTAAGTTTTCTCGACATATTTGTATATAAAAGTGCTAATATTTTACTTCCACTAGTCATCGGGTATGATAAATCCAGTCATATTTGCGAAATAAATAATGTCTGACGAGTCACATTCTAATTGGTGTGAATCTAATATATCAATTACCTTTGGTATGAAACATAGAAATTTCTAATGCAGACTAAGTTTAATTTTCTCTATTATGACAAGTTATTTTCGTGACAAATATTGGATCACGCAATCGATTTTTATACAATAGTAGAAGATAATATGTTAGAATTTGATAAATAAATGTGCAAAAATCCAATATGGGTATTTTATTATGATCATGAATAGTACAGATTACGACCATATCTCATTGTGTGCTATCTAATCCATTGATTCTTTGTACATAATGAGGAGAAACTTACACATGCTTCTTGTTTAACTATGCATACGGTGTTTCCTTTTATTTTTAAACAAAAGAAATATTTATCAGTTTTTTGCATCACTGACATTGAGTTCTGCACGCAAATTTCGTGCATCTGAGAAGTTTGGTTTACATAATAAATATTTATATGGAGGAAGATATTTCGTAGAGTTTAGACAACTAGTGTGTATGAGAGCATACAATGAAATGTTGTTTTTTTTAAATCAATTAATTTCAAACTGTTATCTTGTTGAACTAGGATAGTTGCTTGTATTGTAACATCTCAATCAACTGAGATTAGTCAATGCTAAAAAACATATATCTTCTTTCGAACTATATATATGCATTCATGAAAGACAAACATACACTTTCCTAGTATTATATTATAATATCGAGACTTGAATTTGGAAGCGAGCTCCAAGAGACAGAGAAAGAGAATAGAGTAAATCAATGGCTATGAAGATAGATTAGACAGTCTGTTTCTCGAAATTTGATGAGAGACGGAGCCAAACCTTTATTATCCGAAACTCTTCATGAGACCAGGCAAAAATAATGCTAGAATATTTCCGAGAAGTCTCGATGACTTTTCAACAATATACACCGAGGTAGATACTTCCTACATACTCTCTTGCTGAGAACATCCTAATCTAGCAATTTAAATAGTGTGTCTCTCTCTCTATATATATATTTGTTAATTTTACAAAAGTGCATTAAACTGTAAAAACAACGCTTTTTTATGTTTATATTTCTACCACATTTGTAGCTGTTAATTGACTAATAGTCTGATGATTTTTCTTCCGGAACAAAGTCAATTTTCGTCCAAATAACCAGTTATTGGTTAACATACAGGAAGAGGACTCAAATATGAATCTTTCTTTATAAAAAGGATGCTCATCAAACTCGTACATTTAGACATGGGCAAAGTCAGATTGTTTTGGAATTGGAATCGGCTGTACTATTTTTTTGCATCGTATTGGAATCGTCAAATTTGATTTTTTTTTAAGGATTAGAATCGCTCATCTGAGAGATCCATAGATTTTTTTTCGTTTTGTACAGATTAATTGAAATATTATTTATTAATCTTATTTTTTAACTAATTATTTTTTAAAACACGAACTAAAAGCATGGTCACATAATAATAATAATATATGAGTAGAAATTTTTACGGATTCTACACCCTGTAAATCATGGTAGGGAAATGGACTAATTGTTTAATGTAATCATAAATTAATTAGGAAGCCTGTATTTAGTATTTCTGTAGTAAATCATTAATGATCGACCATAGACCGTGAAAAGATAGCTGCAAGCGACTATCAGACATGATGTATAAATGGAACCTAATTGAAATATAGATGAACTATTTCCTGACTGAAGTGCAATTCTGTAAAGAAAACAATGATGACAAAATACGCCTTTTACACATAAAAAGACTAATTTTAAACGATTAGGAACAACGAGTTAATAGTCTTTTTTTCTATGAGCGTGTTTTCGGTTGAAATATCTTCTCAAGTTGGAACCAGAATCGGCTTCAGGTATTTTTAGAATCGTATTGGAATCGTCCAATGTGACTATTTTTTAAAGAATCATAATCATCCATCCCTACTTACGTTACCCTGTCGTTTGTTTTCTTTTGTTCAATGGTACTCTCACAGGATCAGATCGATGGCACAGGTTTTTCTTGTTTGAAAAAGCGTGCCGATATTCAGGATATGAAAAAAGACTACTTCTAAAGTTAATTTTTTTAGTATTATGCAGGAATCCTTGGTAAATTAAAGTTTCAATTCTCAAAACAATGAAATTTCCAGGCATGATCTGCGTGACAAACAAAGAATCTGAGAAAACGAGCACTCTACCATGTCTGACTTGGTCACATCTTTCATGTAAGAAAAAAAAGAATACTAGTATAGAATCTAGGCCCACAGATAATTTAGCGTTGTCAAACGAGGTACTTTAGACAAATGCTGGCTGAGTAGTTCCTGGACACATTACGATAAACGGCGTATTCATTGTCATGGAACTAGTTATATTGCACTCTTAAATAATAGTCTGTAACTTTCGAGTATTTTGGTTCATCTGTTGGCTATGAATGATAGAGTATTCACAAATTATTTTTTTCAATCTTAACCAGAGATTAACTGTAAAATAGTTAAATCCTAACTTGATGAACTAGTTCTTTGCTTGTTCTCTCCATATAAAGTATCCGTTTGCCGATCTTCATCTTTTAAGTATTGATCAATTGTAAGCAATGGATAATTTCATCAGAAATTCTTTTCACACTTCTATACGATAAGAGAATTCTTAGTCAAGAATGCATAATGATATATGTCTCACATGGAGCTCAGAGTGATAATCGAATTTTCAATGTTTTTTTTCATAAATTTTAATCACAAGAACAAGAATCAAATTTTTTCAGTCTTCTTTTCGCTACATATTTACACTTTATTCAACAAGTTTCATTCAACATTAGCTGTATTTATTATTCAATGCTTTGTTGCATCCCTGAATGATTTGTCGCCTCTTTGTTTTAGAGGAAAAAAAAGAATTATGTAGTTGATATTTCAAAGAAAACTGTAATTACGGCTCTATTTTTCTGATCTTCGAATAACGACAAATCTTTTATTTATATTCATTTACCAATTCAAATTTAGCGGCGAAGAAAAAAGAATTTCTTCGTTGAAGTCATTAAAATTTCATCTGTCACATTTTATTTACCGAATAGCTGACGATTCCGTTGAAGATAAATAATATTGAATTGCTGCAGAATGACATGAAATGATTGGTGATACATGATTGTCCACAATGGAAAATTGTGATACTTTAATCAATTCTGTTTGAACAATCGGAAAAAGTTATTGACTACCGGTTTGAAGGTGTATCGTCTTGCAAGTTTTATATTTCTTTTTCAATCATTTTAAAAACTACCCTTTTAAACTTTAGCTTGATACTTTCTCGAATCATTTGTTCGTTAGTAGATTTTGGCATAGTTCACAGAAGAAGTTCTAAACATATACGTTCAATTCTGTCAACGTCTATTGCTTTTTAGTATTCAAAATAAAACCTATCCTACGATCTGATTTCATCTTCAATAGAAATCTTCAGACATCCTTTTTTTTTCTTTTCCCTAACATAAGATATTCGACACATTCTTACGTTCTCTTGTAAACGACACTTATTGTGATGTCATCTCAAAAGCAGATGTTACATTTTACTAATAACTTAAAATGATGTCTATTATTAGACACTTTGTTAGGCCTTATTTCAAATTTATATTGAAAATACTTTACATAATTACCACTCCAAAAATCCAAATTCGTTAAATGTCTAACATACATAAATAGAAACATTAAGAAATATTTGTCACGCAGTCGACACAAAATTTATTATTGCCAACATTTTTTCATGGAATACTAAAATATTGTTATTCAAAATAGTGGTATCAATCCTATGAACTATATTGATAATAGAATGCATTGCAGGAATAGTATAATCGATGAAGACAAGTTATCAGAAATAAGTAATCGATTAGATGATGTATTTCTTCGAATGAAACTCTACCTTGAAAGCAGCTAGATATCGCTTCTTTTTATCTAATTTTATAGCAACTTTTGTTTTTCGAATTACTATATAATCGTTTTTCTAAATCACTTGAGTATGAAAGAGAAAGAGATTGACGGCAATTTTTCGTTTTTGATAATTATCATCATGTCAATTTCTGACGACGGGCACATTGACCTGTATTTTTGTTTGTATTTTGTACTTACAAATGTTTGATAGTTCACTGTTGCGCGTTGACATGAGTGTCATCTTCTTTTTTTAATTAGACATTATTTCAGCTAAGGAATAATTAGTAATACTAGCAAAGTATGATATAAGTATGAATAGCTGAGTGAATGTAGAGCACACGTTCTAGAGAGCCATCAATGCAAGCTGACGTGAGATTCATTTTTAATTGGTCAGGTATAACAAAAGTAAAACTAAGAGATGAAGAGCCAAGAGAGATTTTTTCTCTTCTTTTGATCATATAAATGATCTTTAAAAATTCTTATAGATAGTTCAGAAAACTGCGTCGGAAAAATAAATACTGTGTATCAAAATAGTAAGTCGACGAATTATTGTCATTGATAATTCATTAAAACTTTCCTTTTTTTATTATTTCTCAACAAGATAAACGTTCCAATTTCATTTATATTCATAAATCGAAGAAATAAAAATACAACATGACGAATTGTATGCAGAAAATATTTAATTGATAAAATAATATCTTGTTTACTCTTTGATTTCATTGTGCATATAGTATCAATTCAAATTAGTTGTGTAAATTTTATGGTTGATGCGTCCAATTTGGCATTGGTTCGAGATCCAACATCTAACGAATGTCTATTTTCTAGACTTTCTGGTTTTTTTCTTCTACTTATTGCTATAATATCATTCATCATCAATGTTCATTGTTTAATAACAACCAGAAAAAATGAACAACTCTTATCTCGAGATCGTAATCTCGTTATTGGCATGTTCGCATCATCTTTATGTGTTATCATTATAAGTGTACCATCGGTTGTTCTACAATGCTTTCTTTGTCGACGTTTATGCTCACCAGTGGTTTGTCACATCGAAGGTTTCAATTCGTTTCTCAATGGTTGTATAGCAATGTATATGCTTGTTGCATTGTCGATTGTACGTTACATAACAACCGCTAATTCATCATCATCAATCAAGTTCCAACAAAAACTCGAAAAACATACTTTACTTCTTGTTGTCATTTGCCTGATCATGGGATGTGTTTGGACTGTACCACCATTATTCGGCCGTATGAGTGCTTATGCACCTGAAGGTCTTGGCTTTCATTGTGGTATTGATTGGTTCGATCGAACATTACTTAGTCGAATATATTTTCTTTTACTTTTTCTTGGTGTTTATTTTATTCCAATCGTGATTATTGCCTATGTTAACATCTACATTAAAGAAACTGTTTATCGTCTAACACATTTACATCCAGCAGTTTTAATTGAAATGAATGAGGTGAATGATGAAAGTTCTGTACGAAAGCATATTTCAACAACATCAAGAGATAAAGAAATACAACGTTTACATCGCCTTCATGAAGATCGTCGTTTTGTCATAGCTACAGGACGGAGTGTTATCATTTATCTGATTGCTTGGACACCATATAGCATTGTGGCATTAGCTCAAGTGTTTGGCGATAGCTTTTCAATAAATCATCCATGGCTTATGACAACGTGTGCGCTCTTGGCTAAATTTTCTATGATTGTCAATCCAATTATCTATACTATCATACTTAAAAGTCAGGAAAGCACTTCAATAACTGAACAAAACCAACAACTGTAAGAAAATGTTTTAAGTTAAACTTTCTCCTTCACGAAGAATTTCCCAATCCTTAGAAACTTTGACGATATGACTACGAAACAAACATTTCTTGCTCTATAATTTAAAATCTAAGGAAAATACTTCTTCTAAAGACATTAATAAATAATGCATTCAGTAAATAGGACCTTTCTGTCACTCGATGTTTTTAATATTTAATTATTTTTCAATTTGGGTAAAAAATTTCAAGATTTCTTGTCTCACACAGATAAATGTTTCAATATATGTAACGAATGTTTGGACAAACTGGGTAATCTTCAATAAATAAAGAAATACGAAATTTAATTAACAAAAATCAAAAGAGAATACTATGAAAATCAGCAGGTCGGAATAATTTTTCGAAGAGAAATTTAAGTTGATAGAATGATGGTTCGGAGAATTCTGAATACGATGATCGAATAAGAAAAAGACGATAAAAGAGTTAGTTATAGTTTTGGATCTAGAACCGAAGCACATTTTGCGAAAAAAAAACTAGCTGAATGCCAAATTAAAAAGAAATGTTTGTGAAAGATCGGACCTAGAGCTATATCTTGCCATACATTAAGCTTAGTATTACTTAATTTGATAGAAATGATTTTTTTTCTTTGAGAAGGATGAAGGCTTAACCATTATAAAGAAGTTATCCTTTTATGTTGTCATTTATTATCGTAAAATTCACATTCATATTTCTGTCAAAATTCTAATTATATTCTTGTATTCTATGTTGTCTATAACATTGTAGTTTTATTCAGTTCGTTCTTCAATAAAAATATCTTCATTATGATTATAATTAAAACTAGAGTATGCTGAGTGCTTTGCATGATGAATGCGAACTAATTTGAAATAGATTATTGAATTAATACTAATTTATTGAAATACGGGGGAAAGCGGCGCATGAAACAACAAAGTCGAACATGTTGTTTTTATTTTTTTCAAAACTTCAAGGCTAAAATACTACAAGCTCGAAGAAAACAGAATTTCTAATTAACTATATTATGTATCATTGATACACTATGTCAGCATTTATTGACTCAAATTTAAGATTACATGAAATAACTTTAGGGACGTGAAAAAATTAGTGATAATGATGATATTTAAAACCCATTATATAAATCGTAGCAATTCCCCCCCCCCCCCACCCCTCCCTGAATGAACGGGTCGCTCAATAGTAATTTAGTATGTTCGGTGGTAGAAATTGGCGATATTTTCAAACAGGTTAGCGAAACGTAATAGATACATCGGGTTCTTTTATTATGAGAGGAGGATTGGAGGGGGGAGGTCAATGCAATAGATACATAGGAAGATTCCGAAGTCGATAAATGAAACGGCACCAATTGTAAGTTTGCAATAGTTGTCTCTGGCAAAACTGTGGTTTTTAGAACATAAAATAGAATGATGATTGACAAAAGCATAACTGAAGATACGTCATGGTTATAGAATCACTTATGCTATGGAAAAAATCTAGTGTATTTCACAATTTTGTGAAAGCAGTAATTCAACATTACATCTACTATTTACGGGAATTCCCTCGATGACCGTATAGTTTTCTTTTGAAACCAGCAAGTATAAGCAAATAAGACAGTATATTAATATTTCACAGAATGGTTGATGATTTTTGAGGCATCACAATAGTGGTTTATTTTGGAAGGGTGCATAAGAACTCAGGATACTTTTCTATGAATCTTGAATACTAATGTTATTTTTTCCAATGATCTATTTCTGCATCCTCTAAAGTCGTAATTAAAGTATAAATGCCAGAATGTCAGAATAAATTCTTAATCGTCGATCCTGAAATTACTAAATTATCAGGAACAAGAAAGAAAAACATTTTACTTCCCAAGTGAACTTCTGTTCAATTGATATGATATTCAATTGTTTAAAGCTTGATAATTGTTCTTATTGTATTCTAATAAAAATGACTCCAACAATACATTGAAGTGAAAAAGTAGAACTTAGGACTTCGCTGCATTATGTCGGCATGTCACCAACGATTTGTCACTCACACAACATCTATTATTAATACACGAATCAACACTGTTTCTCAGTAATATTTCTCAGGAACCTATCAGCTTTTTTCTTATTCTTTTCTTATCAACAACAGTGATTTTGTATCATGTTTTATAATTGAATTCTGTTTGTATTACACTAATCACTTTTTATTTTGCTTTTGATGTTCTCTAGATACTTACTGTATGCTAAATGTCACGAAATTTGTGCGTCACTTTCTTCTCGAGACCCGCTTTGATTCATAAATAACTCATCAATCGTTGAAAGTACCGTATCTGATCTTTATCATCTAATTTGCCTGCAACGTTTTCGTATATTTTATTTACTTGTAATGCAACGTCTGACTTTATAGCTTGAGTTAATATTTGATCTATTATATATGATGATGACTGAGTCGGTAGCTCTGATAAGTTGATGTTAAGGTTCTTCTATGACTGTTCAATTAAAAAAAAGTCTTCTTCAAAATCAAGAAAACCGATTGAAAAGTATTTATCTTCTTTTGATATTGGTCTTAATCTTATTACAATAACATGTATGATATGTTCTCATTTGAAATATTGACAAGTATTGCCGAAACTCACATGGATGCATTCGGAAAATGAAATTCTATTATTTTAACGTGCGACCTGAATATCATTTTAGAAACTTTTATTTTTCTCAACAAAAAAAAATGAAAATTATAAAATATACTCTCTTCATATATTGCTATTATCTAGAATACGTTAAACTAACACAACGTTCATGTAATTGGTCACTTGCTTCTGGAATAAAATCATTAAACTGAATATTTTTAAAAACATATTCTGTATTCATTATAAAATTTTTAATATAAAATATTTCTCGAGCACAGTCACAATCAACACAACCAGATGTAACACAAGTACATGTAATTAAATAGCTTAGACTGCTTATGACCCAATATTTTATCTTGTTCTGTGTATGACGAGAATTCATAGGTAGTTGTTACATTTCGATACACTGATAATTACTGTAGTAATTATAAAATAGAAAGTCATTCAACGTGCATAAGACATCCGAATAGGATTGTGAGATATACTGTTGAAGATATAATCGAAAAGAAAATTACGGACGAAAGAACTAATCCATATAGACATCAACTAATTACAGAACTAGCCCTCGATTATTGCATCGTTCTAACAAAATTCTAAAATGACTAGATTTCTCGGTGATTCTTCCTTGAGTTATTTAATTTCTTGCGTTTTGTAAGAGAACAAATGATGGTGACACCAATTGGTTACATAAAACATCAACTTCCGGACTTCTAATTTAAACTTTGTTTGAACGCAGTTCTGCATTTGAGTAGTTCATTAAATAACTCGAAATTTTCCTTAGTGTTCTCTTCGACCATGACATAGTCAAGATTCGAACTTTCTCTCTCTAACAAAGCAAATCTTATCTTTCAATTAAAGAAGTGCTAAACCAACTAAAAATCGCACATACTATTTATTTTATTAAAAGCTTTTAATCGAAATTGAAAAAAGAATTATTTATTCCACTTAAAATTAGACACACAATTTAATCAAGAATTCAAGTACAATTAGACTATTTCGAGCATAAACTTGTCGAAAGTCATGAGATTTCACTAGAATTAACAACAAAAACAGTTTATGAGTGGAAAACGAGAACGCAAATACAAAATACCATCAGAAATATTTTGAGCACAAAAAGTGTATTCGGTCGACGTTTTGCAAAGAGTCATCTAAAGAGAATTATTGTAATCTATGCCAAGTATTTCGAAGTTGTTATCTTAGTCTATTCTTTCAGCCTCTATGTTCTTTTAATTGCATCTGTTATTAGATTGAATCGTTTGTGTGTCAATTTTCTAGTATTCAAACACGATTGAACTATGAAAGAATACTGATATTTCATCTATTCTTCTCTAGCGTATGAGACTTGTAACATGTACTATTCTTTCGACTCGGAAAAACCGACATGTTTTGAATGCAAGCCGTAAGTTTAAGAAAACTCGCTGAAGTTCAATTCGACACTATTTGAATCTCATCTTAATGACATTTTTTCGACTCAAGTACGGATTTTACTTGACTTCAATCCTTTTTTAATTGCATTTACAAATTATCGAATAAAAATGGATTATCAGCGATCGATTCTAATTGATTTAAAATTGAAAACCAATTGATATTATAGATATGCAAGCACTCGAATGAAAATATAATCTCTCCTCAAGTTTGAGACATCTGGATTAAGTCAGATCAAAAATACAATCACTCTAAGCGAATTTTTACCGAGAAAAAGTTAATTTGAATTTTTCGTTCTCTTCTTGCAGCGAATTGTTTCTAACTACAATCAGCAAAAGTCTTCGAGAGTATTTTTGTGATAAAGATTAAATGAAAAATTTCATCCATTGATTCGGTATATTTTTTCAAAGTTTTATCATGCCCGTTGATGAGTGCCAGACAACAAATGAGATAATACAGAATGTGACTAGAGTCATAAAGATGCAGATTAATGGGAATTCATAAGCACATCAATCATATGTAACTTGATTGCATACGAATTATAAGTAGCATTTATGTGATGGATATGATAGATTCACTATATCAATGAGAACGAAAATAAAAATAAAAATAAATTTCCTGTTTAAACATGCATGGGTCTCTTAATATGATTAAATAAGTATTTCCTATATAATAATCATCGTAATACATAGTTAACATCAAATATTTAGTCTGTAGAAGGTTTGGGCTCCATCAGATTTAATAGCTTGAGACTCAGACGTACGTAGTTTTAGTTTTACTTAACAACTAAAGCTAATCATAGTTCGATGATTGACATCTCTATTAAATGCAGCTAGATACTAAGATGAAGAAAATTGCAAAACACAAGCCAGTGATAGTGAAGTCACGAGCAGCGTTTTCATGATTTATAAAAAAAACTTTAATATTCGATTTAAATCAAATATGATGTCAATTAAACATATTCCTGAGTCATGAAATCAGAGAACAACCAGCAATGCTCATGTAGGAGAGGCTCTCTTTTATTCGATTGAGTGAAATATGACCATAATAATGATCGACAATTTCACAAAAACAGTGAACTAAAAATTCATAGCCTAGAAAGATTCTTTCGTTTTTATATCGATATGTATATGTACTATTCTAATATTTTCAATCTTTTTGACGATGTATTCGTATTTTTACGATAGAATATTATTATACTATATGCAATAATTACTAGTCAGACAAAGAATACATTTTCATCCTCGCAGTAATCGTACGAATTCTCCAATCGTCCACAGTGAATATCATCAAAATGAAATTTTGAATCAGTATTCAACAGATTATGAGAAAAACTGATCGATCAATCAATCATCGTCTATCCGAATAGAGAAAAAAAGTAACTTGCTCTGATTTAGCGGAGTGTTTTATATTTTGCTCTCCAATACAATACAAAAGAATCCGTTCATTGAAATACTATTGAATTCTTTAAGGGTCTCCCCTCAGAAAATCGATTTTTTTCAGAAAAGTCGATTTTGAAATAAGCTCATATCGTGATATCCTAAAGTGTCCTCTTTCAGATTATGTGCGATTTATTGCGCTTTGAATGGTTTTTGGCTGTGAAAAAACAGTTTTCTGGGAGCAGTAGTAGAAATAGAAGAGTTTTTCAACAATTTCGCTTAGTTACGGGGATGTGACAGTGGCCAACACGCTTGTAAGCAGTTGCTTCTGAGAAGCGCGTATACTTTCTGTTATTTTTTTATGAATTAGAGCATTGTGGCGGGTTTTCAGAGGCAGGTTTTTGAAACTCTTTTCTACAAGAAAAGAGGTTTTGAGCGATTTTCAATGCTAGTTTACATTCAGAGTTGCTCATTCCACACATGCCTAGGTTATTTTTGATTGCGCATCCACTGGGCATGGTTTGAGGGTACTTTCTGAGATAGCAAGAGAAAAAAAACCACCAATCCATTGTTTATCGGTTAGTTCTTTCTCGATGCTGATGATGATCTCTTGTCAGCAGTTAAATACATAATTATTGCAATACTTTGATCTAAAATCATTTTTTGATGAAAATCTACCAAAATAAAACTACTCTAGTAAGGGGAATATCGAATTCTCACCACCATCTATATAGTCGTTTTTGCTTAGAGTCCTGTATACAAGACGAAATTAAAAATTGTTTTATATTTTTATTTAAGTATGTAATTTACAAAGAGAATTTTACGCTGATTTGAAATATATATAACACTAACAAGTTTTGTTTCATTCACACCTATTTATACGTCTCACAAACTTGTTTATTCGTTTTCTCAAAATCACTGTTTTGGAGAGTTCGGCACCGATTTCTCAGACTGTATACGAGCTACCGAGCTACATCTTTTAAAATAAAAGAGGAGACCCATATCTAGAAATGTATGTAGCGTTTTTTCGAAATTCGATTTCTTCGCCGAGATAACTGGATAACACTGATGTCAAAAAACGCTGAATTCCTTGATCTTGCAGTAGAATGTCTTGGAAATCCGAACATAACCGAATTTCGAAAAAACGCTACATACATTTCTAGACATAGGTTTCTTCTTTTATTTAAAAAAAAAGGTAGCTCTCTACGTCTTTGGCAGTTCGAGAAATCGGTACCTTACGAGAATCACCATTTCTGGGACTGATTTGTCAATAACTCATTGAAGCAAAAATTTTATGAGCCGAAATTTTGCAAGAATTGTGTTAACACAGCACACGCATTGCCTCGAAATTTCAGACAAATCGGCTGACGAATAACAAAAGTCGATTCCTGAGGGGGGGGGAGGGGGCTTAAATCAAATTAGACTGTTTCATATTGCCGAAGATTATCATCTACTAAAGTAATTTTTAAATAGTCATCAAAAGCAACATATGTATAATCTGCTGTTTAGATTCAAATTTCTATCAATACCTTTTACCCATAATCACATCCTTACCAAACGAAGTTTCTTGTTGATTTGTACCGTTAAATACCACGTTTTTGCCCTGTGGCGATAATAAAAACCTGTTTAAAATGTTGACCTTCTGTTAATTAAAATAAGACGAAGTAGTGCAGTGTTTTTAATGACAATAACACAATTTACTAGTGAAAAACTATATTAATGGAAGGTAGATTCAACTTGCATTTAAAAAACCCTTTACGGAAACAATTTTGTGATGGATTCGCATCTATAGGGGCGCAAAACATCTTTACTAAATTTGGCATTTGCCACCAAATATTTCAGATTTTAACTTGAGTTTGAATTCAGTTTCTGAGTTTGGATATGGTTCCGAGCTAATTCCTAGATATGGATTTAGATTAGATTCGGGTCCCAGGATTGCTCGTATCACTTTATTTAGTTTAGATTCAGGACTCGGGTCTTAGATTTGGTGTCAATCTGGCATGATCCCCACTTTTTAGTCGATTACCTTGAGAGTAAATTGCAGCACAAAATAAAAATATTTTCGTAAAAAAAACCAAGACTTTAGATTTTTTCACCCGTGTTCATCGATCGAAATTGCATGAATCTATTGATGATGAATACAAGCATTGACTTTTCCTAATATTGAATACTAGTTCTATGCTTTTATCGATTCACTTAGACTACCGTTGAGTCCAATAAAATCCAATTGCTCCGCTCCCTATAGCAGCTGCTGGCGACATGATTCATTACAATCGTTTCCACACATCGTTCAGCTGTTATTGATGCTTTGGAAAGCCTTTTCAAACTATGAAAAATATCTTATTCTTGGATATATTCCGTAGAACGAAAGCAAACAGATGGCATACCATGGGACATAGAGGACTATCGTTAGTTTCTCATTGGTTAAAATAAATCTGTATTCTATTATTATGTTTTCTCTTTTAAAAAGAAATTACACATGTCTTCCTACCTTTGGCCAACGGTTCAAATATCAAAAGTAAATTCATTATGGTTTCGTCCATTGCAGCCAAGTAGAAAATTATTTTTCTCGTAAAAATTCATACTAATGTGATTAACTTTCTAGGTCGAGAAGAGTTTAGTTTAACTAAATTTGAAGAACTACTTGAACAAGAACGAAAACATAAGATTGAAAAAGGTATTTTTCAATCGTAAATTCATTTTGTCAACATAAATTTTCATTTAGGTATAAATTTACCATTTCATGGAAGAACAGAAATGGATAATGCTGATGTAATGAGTTTCTACAGAAATGGAATATAAACAAGGATTTGTAAGGTCTGCTCTTTTTTATGTTTTTAGGATGACGAAGATGCTGATGAAGCTGAAGAAGAAAGTGAAGGTGGAGAACAAGATGACGAAATGGATGCACAACAAGGAGCTGCTTCACCTGGAACGACAGCTACGACCGCAGTCACAGCTCATGATGCATAAATATTCACAAGTTCTATTTTTGTCAAATTTCTAAAATATTTCACGAAAAGCTTGAACCTTCATGTTTTTTAATATTCTCTTTCGAAGTAAAATGATAATATCTGTACATTTTCTTTTCAGATATGTCGTCGAAAAATTAGTAGATAATTGAAAATGAAAACATGAATTTCATTCGTTTATTTTATTTCTATAATTAGTGTTCAAGTGAAACTTGTACGAATTCAGGAAGCAGGCACCAAACAAGCAACTAAACACGAGAGAAATATTACAGTTGTTCTGCAGAAAGATCCATGCCGTAACACTACATTCATTCAAATCGATGAGAATGGCAAGGTATATATTTTATTCATGTAAATACGAGATAATTATCAAATTGATAATTACACAGTCACACTTTATTTATTACTAGTTGGAAAAACATTTCATCAGAGAAATTTATTATCTCAATTAAGAAACTCTTGCGATTCACTTATGATTTGTATTTCTAACAGTTCTTTGAATGGACATTTAAAAGTATAAAAGAGCAAGAGACAAATAAATTTGAATCATGCGATACACATATATATATATATAAATTTTAGAAAATGAGTTGTCAGTTCACCATTCAAAGATTTGATACGTTGATGAATTATTAAGCATAAAAGCACATTTTTCAAAATATCCAATAGCATAAATTTTAATGAAACTTTGTTACTAGAATATTCTAAATGAAGAACTCAATCCTTTTAAATGGTTGCATGAATCCAGTGCACCTGGAGTAGCAGCGATCGAGTCGTCATTCATGAAAATTGTCATTACTTATGATGTAAAAGATAGAACACAACAAGCATTTTTTATGAATATGGAAGATATTCTTACATCAGGTATACTTTCTAACATGATTCATATATTATTGTTGTACTAATCTACATTTGACCACTAAATTTTCCATCTAAAATGGGACGTGAAAGTCTTCTCATAAAATGTTTTTTCCACTGACAAGTCTGTCAATAAAAAAAAATCGGTCATTTAGAATCAGAGTTTCATGTTTTACGAAATGTTTGTAAGAGTTAATTTTTAACTTGAATCTTATTAGTTGGAAAAGAGTATTTGACTGGTCGCAAAAGAGATTCCCATACAAAGAGTAAGTTAATGCGTATTGATGCAAGCGTTGACTGACTATTCGGATAATCTGATGTTGTTTAAAAATGAAAAAACTATCTACGTCGAGTCAGAAAACGAAGCATACTCTAAATATATGACCAGATATTATTATGAACTAAAGTTGTGAAAATATGAGCGACTAACAGATAAATCCGAAATCGAGATCTGCTCCATAACAAACATTCTTTACAGATGAAAAAATCTTTTTTAACAGTTTCAATTCTTTCTTATGACGCATCATTCAATTTGTTACGAGCTCCTGAATTCCAATAATCAAGTGTTATGACAATAAAGTCTGTAGAGATTTTTCAACTAAGTATTTGGTATATCATGCAGGATCTGATCTAAACTTGTTTTTCGTTCCCATTTTTCTTTTTAAAATACAAAATGTTTCGAGTCATAATTATCGCCTGTAAAGAGAAGAGAAAATGAAACATTTTTTGGCACCAAAATCACTCTACAAACCCATTCATAAATGCATTTTTTTGTCATTTGAATGTGTTCCGTAGTGATTCAAATAAACAAATTACTAATATGAAAAAAAAAACACTTTTTATACATCTCGTTTGAGAACCATTCAAGTTAATAATTAATGGTAAATATACATACCGAAAGGACATGAAATTCTGATTCTAAATGATCGGTTTTTATTCTGTTGATTGACTTGTAAGTAAAGCAAACATTTTGTGAGAAGACTTTCACTTCAAATGTTAGATAAAAGGAAGATAACTCTTTACTTGTATAGATGATGATTCTTGCTGAGAAGCGCGACAATTATATGAAGTTGAAATTATCAGAAATTTTTTTCTAGGGAAAACTATTTATTTTACTTTGTCGTGTTCAAGTTCTTATTAAAACATGTATCGTTATGGAAAAAAATGTCAAACGCACGTTTTGCTTTCTATTTGATTTATTAGATGATAAAATTCCTCACTCGTACCATAGATTGAGTTTTTGTTTAACTTTTATGATATTATTTTCATATGCAACTGTTTGAATTCAAGAAAGACAACCGGTCAATCAACGTCGACAACCAACAAAAGGTATTGATACTTACACTAACATATTATCTAAAATGATGATATCAATGATTGCATGACACGATTTTATTCAACTAAATAATTACTAAGGAAATTAAGTCAATTGACACATCAGTAATGACAATCTGAAACAGACAAGTTAACGTTTATTTCCCTTTTTATTCGTTTCAAAATTTCTATGAACTAAGTCAGAAAATTCATTGAGATTTGTCGAAAACCAATAGAATTCAATCAGAACTTGATGTTGTCCAATCGAATTTTATATTGGAATCTGGATCACTGGATTCCCATTGACATCCTGAAGAATTCTGTCAGTTTTCAGATGATCCGACAGAATCTAATGGTTTCTTGGCATTGATGTTCTTTATGGATTTAATTGTTGTTTGCAAATCAGAAGCTATAATAGAATCTGAGTTCGTACGATAAAATTAGAAAAATCGTCGCTAAATTATCAATCATGTTTCTTCCCATGAGAATCTTTCTGATAACCGAACTCAGTCGGATTCCTGAGGAAGGTGACAGGACTTTCTAATCGCACTATGGGACTTTGACGGGATCTCGTGCGAGCTTTTGATTCACCTTGTTACTAATCTGACAATGAATCATAGTTCATAGAAAGATCGATCACTGAGCTTATCTAAATCGAATGTTCAAGATTAACTGTGTTCATTTGGAGTTAAGAAGTACAATGGCATAGAATTTTTTTCTGTTGAACTATCCCTTATGAATTAAGTCAAAAGTCATTGAATGAATTCAAATAATGCAGTGTTAATATCTCTAGACAAAAGATTTACATCTAATGTTCAGTACACATTAGTTTTAGTACTCAAAATTTTTACAACTAAATTCTATATTTAAATTTGATCTCTTTCGAAATATTCTCTTCTTAGTAGAACACAATAGAATACAATGTGATGATCACTTTCTAATATTAGTACCAAAATAACAACAATAGCAACTAAAAATCTTCATGATCTACTAGAAAATAATTCTAAAAAATGGATAAAAATGAAAACACTATCATTTTTGAATGTCTAAATAACTTGAATGGTTTTCATTGTTGAAAAAATCTAGAATTGGTTCTTCTTGTAAAAACAAAATAACATGCATATGTATGTATGCATGTTTTGTATTCCGGATAAACTAGACAAGTTCGTTACAAACTTGATTTGTGATAAGGTCTGCATATTCTACTAGAATGCAATATTGTCTCCTTACTGATGATCGTTCCTATGCAATTTTTAATGTTGATATTAACTGAAAATATTCATTTTTTTTTCCATTGATTCGGTAGACTAAGATCGTCTTAAATGGAACTCTTGTTGATAATGTTGTCATCTTTAAATTATTGAACGAAGAATATTTAGTCATGAAGTTTGTTTTCCATTCAAATATATATTCTTTTCGAAAAGAAAAACAATACGTTTTATATGCTCTATCTCATCTGAATGAAGGCGGATAAAACTCTGACGATTTCAGTTTAGTATGTTAGATTGATGGTCACATGGTAGGACTAAAGGATTCAATATTACTCTATTTTCAAATATTGCTGATATATGAAGTGATCAATGTTTTGAAAAAACAAACGGACCCTAAAATTAAACTATTTCTACACCGACTAGCCGAGAAAATGAGCTTTTTTCAGAATATGCATTTATGTGATTCATCTAAATCTATCTGATTATGTGTAATTAGTATCAGTCGAAAACTGATATTTCACTAGTAAGACTCTTTTATTCATCAAGAAACATGAGTGAGAATTTTCTATTTAACAAAAAAAGGCTTTAGAACAAGATGCATTTAAATAGTTAGAAAAAATCATTAGTATTGAATAAGAATCATTCATGATGAAGTTCATTGAAAACTGACTTAAGCTGTTTTCTCTTCTTACTTATTTAATGATTATTTACATTATAGAAGCAATAGAATCGGCCACTAATACTCTAATAGAGTCTATTAGTGGGGGTTACATCAAAGATGCTGAAAATGCTGCTAATATGTTGGCCCAAGCACGTGCTGACATTCAATTTAATGTCGCTAATCATGATGATAATAAAGACAATCAAGCTGTTGCTGCAGCATCATCAAATGTTCTTGAGTTTGTTCATGTTTTCAGTCGTTTTTCTTTTGATATTCTAATCTCAACATTTAGATTAAAATTACGCATTGAATGTCATTTGAATATTGAACCGTTGGTTGATACTATCTATGTACTTAAAGGTACTACCCTTCAAGATTTAAAAGATGAAGTTTGTTAATATGAGATGCACTGATTTCTGAATTTCAATAACAGAAGTTTAATCAATATTTTAGATACAAGATAAAACAGGTGTAGACCATAAAAGTCAATATTGGTACGCATTCGGTCGGCATTTGATTAATGATCAATATATTTTCGGATCGAAAGACCCAGTAGTTCCAATTTCTAAGAAACCTGCTTTGTTGAAACAAACATCAGCACCAACTGATCCTATTCGTAATGGTGATACTCTTATAATGTATATTGCCCAACTACCACCATGTAAATAAGAATTTTGACGAAATCATGCTGATCTTTGTTTCCAAGTCAATATGATATTGACTGTTATTAAATTTTTCATTTTCATTTTAATAATAAACTAGACTTCGGTAATTTAAAAGCAAGTAATACATAACAATTTCATCTTATTTTTTTGTCTTCAGATGACTAGTCATCAACGTCAAGAACCGGCAGATCTTAATTCTTATTTAGAAAAAATATCTTTACCATATCAATGTCGAAAATATTCATTATCGTATGGTATTTGGAATTCATCATTGAATATGGTCGAAATCGTCCATCAGCATCGATCAGCTATAAAATCTTTTCTATCAATGGGTGTAATGAAAAGTTCTAAATTGTATATTTATCCTGAAGAAGCAATATATTTGATGCAATGTGCATTATTGCAAGTATCAATGAATGATTTCAAAGAAAAACAGAACATTCCAATGTCATTGAATGAAGCTTATTCGTTATGGTTTAATCAATCATTATTAACTCTCAAGCATCTTCATGTTTATCAGTATTTAACAAGACTGGGATTTATTCTTGTTCGACATCAAACGCATGGAAATTCAGTTGAAATGAAAGAAGATCTATCGAAAAGAGTAACAACGAGTATCAAACGAAAACGAGATGAATATGAACAGGAAGTTATTCAATTAACAGATAATGTGCTTCAAGATGAAAATTATATTTGTCCGGTAATTGGAGAAGTCACACAAAAAACAGATACTATTAGTTGAGATCATCTCGGTTGTAATTATTCGTTAAAAATCAATTAACAAAGCGATACTTTCTTATTGATCATCGCTATGTTCTGCATCAATAGTTCATCTTAGATAGTCATGAAGCATTTTTTGCGTTGTTCGTAGTAAATTCATCAGAACTAGAAATATAAGTAAAATCTTCAAGTCACTTCAGATGATGAGAATGAAGTTTGTCTGAATGGTTTCGATTTTTTCATAACGATGCATCTCATCAATTCAAAATGAAACATTAACATTCACAAAAAGGACTTATTTTCAATGATTTTCTTCTCTCTTGATAAAAATAGCATCAATATGAATAAATCTTACGATTCTATTGTTTATCAGAAATAAAAACTTTGGAGGGAGCAATGTCGATCAATAGTTGAGCAGTCCAAGATGAATGAACAAACTATAATAATAATTCACATTGTATGATATCAAACTAATTATACATAGATGAATATCGATAGGTCAAGTGATTTAAATAAACTCAAAGGAAAATTTCTCTTTTTCGATGATAACTTTGTCGACAGTAGTTCATTCATCTTTTCGTCTTACAGACAGAAACAAAATTGATTGAATGAAAAGTAGAGTTAGATGAATATATTGAAATCAATAGAGATGTTAAACAATAATGTTAGGTAATCTCCAGTCAGTAAGCATGTTTTTCGTTTTATTCATACCTTGGATGGTAACTTCTGATCATAATGAATGGTAATATCAAAGTTCGAGTAGTAACAATAATGCAACATTGATGGGTTGTTATCAGAAACAATGATATCTATATTATCAATTGATACAATGTTTTCATGTCTTCAATAGTGTAGGCCTTGCTTGTTGAAATTCGATTCAATGTGAGTAACCCTTTTTATCAATCAGTCACACATTGAAAAGAAGTTTCCATGCTAGACATCCTCTCCATAACCCTAATCTTATTTCAGATGATCAAAGTGTCTCAGAAAAAAGAATCTTACCTAGTATTTGATTGATCTAAGAGCTGCAACATGATCGGGTTTTGTACATAGATTATAAAACACGTTCGTATCTCATTGCATACCTAAATGTTGTGAAGTACAACTAGAATTCTGTACAGTTTTTCTTTTTAAACGAATGCTTCGACCAATACATTCGATAGACTATTATCGCTTAAGTTTTGTTTTTGAATAGATTCACTCATCGTCAGATTGTCAACGACAATGGTTTCCAAATTATACGGATGATCCTCCTATGGATATGCAACTTTATCCTCGTTTATCATTTCCAGACCAATTTTCGTCGGTTAACATGGATTGGCTTCCATCTGATTATAATGAGAAAGTTTCTCATGTTCAATTATCGATCTATGAAAATAATCACCGTTCACCTCGTCCGTCTTATTCTCTTTTGCGTTCTATCGATCTTAAATCTCACAAAACCATTTACCAACGTCTATCATCTTTCGGCTCTCATTCGAATCAAACGATTGAACAACCACCATCATCATCAGTAGATGTCTCTTTTGATATGTATACCACAAGAAAAAATTTTCGCAGAGGTCAACCAGATACATCTGAATACCATATTAGAATAAGAGATAGTAATGATGAATTCAGTTTTGAACAAATTTACAATGAACGAGAAACAGATACTTTAACAGCTGTAGTTCACAATGGTGACATTTCTTTTTATTCATTTAAACCATTCAATCCAATGAAAGAATTTCTGGAAAAATAATCTATACTTGTTAATTCTTTTTTTGTAGATGTTAACAATTCCGAATTGGTCAGTAGTTTTAGTTGCAGGTATTATTGTTCTCGATTTACTACGACGTTTATATGTAAGATCACATCATCATTCTGTTGCACGTCAATGTGCACGAAAAAAACGAATACTTCGTGATAAACGTCGAGTAGATTTATTAAATCTTCTCCGAACAAAATATGCTCAACATCTTCCTGAACCTTCAATAGCTGACAAAATTTCTCAATCAACAGCTGTTGAATTATTAGAAGGTCTTCGTAAAAAAGATTTTACTTACACACAAATCACACTGGTGCTTTCACTTCGATCGATCAAAATCGGACAACAACTTAATTGTACAACGGAAGAATTTTTCGATCAAGCTATTGAATATGCTGAAAAATTAGATCAACATAATGATGATGATGATGCCGGTCAACATGAATTCTTACTCAAAGGTATACCAATTAGTTTAAAGGATCAAATCGATCAAAAAGGAGCGGATTCATCCATGGGTATATCAATGAGAAATTTTCGACCAGCAACAAAAGATAGTATCCTTGTTCAGCTACTTAAAGAACAAGGTGCATTTCCAGGTTTTGTACGTACGGCAACGATACAAGCCATGATGTTACCTGATACGGTGAGTGAAACATACGGAACAGCATCGAATCCTTTTGATCTAACACGTACAACTGGTGGCAGTTCTGGTAAAGACATGAATAGAGAAGAAAAACATAACGATTCGAAAAACTTACCTAATATTCGAATTCATTTTTCTTAGGTGGTGAAGGAGCATTAATAGGTGCTCGAGGTTCTCCAATTGGAATCGGTACCGACATTGGTGGAAGTATTCGTATTCCTGCACATTTTTGTGGTGTTTTCGGCTTTAAACCAACACCAGGACGCATTGCATATTCAGGCATATCTGTTCCAAATCTTGACAATCAATCGGGAGAATCCAGTATTCTTGCAACTGCTGGTCCATTGGCTCGTTGTACTGATGATCTTGTTCTTGTGATGCGTTCATTTTTACAAGAAAACATGTGGCATAATCGACCCGAGATAGCCAGACAGCCATGGCGAAGTGAACGATTTATGGATAAGAAACGATTGACTATCGGTTTCTATACGAATGATGGTTGGTTTCCAGCTGCTCCTGCTTGTGCACGAGCAGTTCATGAAGCAGCTGAGGCTCTTCGCAAACTTGGCCACACGGTTGTACCATATACGCCGATTGATGTTCCCAAAGCTGTCGGCATATTTATTGGAATCATCGGAGCTGATGGTAATCGTCATCTATTTGAGTCATTAGAGGACGAAGCGACGAATTCACGTTACATGTCATTGAAGCTAGCTTCAAAAATTCCACAGTTCTTACGTCCATTCATAGCTCGCATATTGTGTCTTCTGGGTGAACGACGTAGTGCCCTTGTCATACAATCAGCTGGCTCCAAAACAGCCTATGATTATTTTAGTTTGGTTACGGAAATGAGAAAATATGTTGAAACTACGTTCGATGATCTCAGAAGAAATAATATAGATCTTCTTCTTGTAAGTTGAAAATAAATTGATAGAACAAAAAATATACTTATTTTATCACTAGGCACCAGTTAATGGCTTACCAGCATATCGTCATGGTCAATCTGGTCATTTGTTTTTTTCATGTAGTTATACATTACTATTCAATATTTTACATTTACCAGCTGGTGTTGTACCGGTAACATTAGTTCGAGACGATGAACAATATTATGAAGATACTGGCAATTTATACAATGACATGGCAACATCAATGGCGAAAGATGTATGCCGTCAATCAGCTGGATTGCCAATAGGTGTTCAACTTATTGGTTGGCCAAATGATGATGAACGTGTTTTAGGTGTGATGAAAGAACTTGAAAGTGCAACTGAACACAGCCGACCAGCAATGCCAAATTTTTCTAAGAACATTGACATTTACACAGACTAAAGAAAATATTCCTAGTCATATTTATTCGAAACCCCAGAGTAATATTTCTAACTGCAGCAAAGTGCAACATTGTACTAACAATATTTACAGTCGTTCTTATATGCTTTTTTCTAAAAAATATTGAATATATAACTTGTTTTAGTATTATGTAAAATAAAGATGCATGTATCAGAAATCTGGCTGCCTAAAATTTTCATACTTCTGATCCAGTTTTCACGATCAATGGACATTATCACACCCAGCAGATGCAAAGCACATCGAAGACAGAGCACAAAAAGGTGTCTTGTGGCATATATACAAACATGGAGACAGATCTACTCTGTCAATCTCACTACAATATTCTCAAAAATCGTTCACAAGAAGAATCGTACTTTTAAAAGAGACAATCTCAATCAAAGCATCGAAAAGAATGATATGAGACATTTTATACAACTTTGCTATCTTCCGCCAAAACATTCTCACCAATGAAAATTTCTTGAAGTCAAGAAATAGATAATCCAAATATATAGCTAACAAAAGAAACAGAAATCTAATCCGAGTTCATTGCATTTAACTCTTCACAGACGCTTGTACATGTATATCAGTTTTCCTACATGAAAATAGATTGTTCAATAAATTTACAAAACGCGGTACACCCTGCGTTTTACTCTACATTTTCATTATTTAACAAGTCCATTCATGGTTTTCATTGTCGCTAGAAATCACTATTATTCAAGAATTTCGAATTTCATACATCTTCCTGTACTATATCATCATAATTCAAAGCTCAAGTAGAACACACGTTCGTTGTTTCTATATCGCGATATGAGAAAAAGTAAGTTTCAAATAAACAACAAAGACAAGTAACAAAAAAGCACGAGAACATAATTGATGTCATGTATGGATAGAGTTTATTTAATTATGTTTTCATTATCGATAGACTTTGTATGCTCATTTTATTTTTTCATGAAAATCCTTTTTTAAATAGTCACATGCATATAATTTATATCTGTATAATAAAAAAAATCATGAAAGAACTAGTAAATACTAATCAATTACAATTATATCGTCATCTTGTACTGTTGTTGGTACTGATCTTGTTTGTGTTGATGCTATTGTAATATTGCTTTCAGTTTTATTTTCAGCTTCCCGCGCCAATAGCTCTTGTTGTTTCTTTTGGTCCACGATCGTTTGCTTGATTTGATCTCGTATACGTTCTTGACGTCGTTGTAAAAATTCTGTTACTTGTCGTGGTGGTTTGAATTCTTTTTTTCGAATCCATTTATCTATTGCCTAGAATTAGTAGTAGATGACATTTAAAATGAACGAGAAAATTATTTCTGTTTTTCTTTGTCTTTTATTTACTTGTTTGATGTCTTGTCTAAATTTTTCGGCTAATGTTATGTATTCACCTGGCTTAATCTGGCGTCGTACATGATCTTTAACAGCTTGATTGTAATAGTCTTTTATTTGTTCGAGATTTAAATGTTCAGTGTGTCTACTAGCAAATTCATTTTTTAAATGTTGAAGTTTTGTTTGTAAGAAAGCTAATTGATTTTCATTCGAATTCGATAATTCAGGCTTAATATATTGATGAAAAAGGCTAAATTCACGTGAACAACTTAACCGAGCTAATTTTTCTAAATCTGATAATTGTAAAGTACGTGATGTTGGATTTGTCGACTTTTTTGATGATGAATTTGATGTTACAGAACGTGTTCCTGTGTTACAACGAGATGGTGCAGTGTTACAACGAGATGGTGCAGTGTTACGTGCGGGTTTTAATGGTTTTGCAAGAGTGGCTGGTGGTTTCGTTGGTTTAGGTGTTTTAGGTGTTTTAGGCTTTGGAGGTGAACGAACACGAGGTGGCTTTGGTGGTTCAAGACCTTGAATGATAAAGATCGTTTATAAAGGAAAATTAAAAAAAAACGAGAGAGCACAATACGTTTTTGAATTTCTCGTGTTTCACATTTCGTAACTCGTTTGACTGTTCGATCTTTACGTGATGGAAATTTAACGCCATAGTTCGATGATGTTGTTGATGTCATCTAAAATAAGATAGTAGAGGATGTAGAACATTTGCGAAGGAAAAAATAAATTTGTCGACATTGATAAAGCAAAAAGAAAAGAAAAGTACACGTCACTTGTATAAACGTTCTTACTTGACAACGCAATCATAAATGGGTGCTTAGTTGATACACATATTGAGTTTGGACGTACGCATACAGTATGAGTAGAAGAAAAGCATTTCGTAAAATAGCCCAATGAGATGAAGCATAATTTTTTAACCATAAAACTCATTCACAAGAGAATAGACCGTCAATTTATAATTAAAATTTACCTTCGATTGATCGATAATGAATATCAATCGAAATATTTGGAGAAATAAATCATTGCTGAGAATTTCATCCAAATAAAAGAAACAACGAAAGACTTACATTAATGTACGGGCTGGTTCAGTTTATATATTTGTTCTACTGAGTTTGTGAACAGTGTTCTTCACGTCGACAAACAGAAAGCAAATGTACTCCAAATGTGGAAAGAAAAAGAAATGCACGACTATAATAACGCCGATAGTATGGTTACCAAATCGAGCTTCAATTGCATGAAACGAATGAGACGAGAGATGTGTGACCTCTTATCAAAGGAACGAGAAAAAGAGAAAAAAAATGATATATAAGAATCATGCATTTACTGGGCTATTTAGATTAAAGACGTCCTAATATTGTAACCCCTTATAAGTATTTTATACATAAGTTTTGAGTCTCGAACAAATCATCTCGCAATGACAACCAGGAAGATTCATGCAATGTCAAATAATTCTAAAATACTACAAATGAAATTCGTTTATATTGTTGAACAATTTTACCAAACGAGTACGATTGTAGGATCGTCAAAATCCATTCTTTTGAAAACAAACACAAATCATAAATGAAAAGTATTGTTCAGAGAAAAAAAGGATGTCTTTCTGCATAAAATATAGTGATAGATGTTGAGCACAGAAATTCTTATGTCAATCGTTATTTATGTTACTGACGCCAACACTCAAGAAATCGATTTACTGGTCTCAGATAAGCAATCGTTCATTTCTTGGTGATTAGCATATAATTTTACACGAGGAAAAGAAGTATGACCGCATGCCATACGATCGAATATCAATGTATGGAAGTTGTATTTGATCTCATGAAATTCAAGTATAAAGGTTAGTAAAATTGTGGATGTTTAAGTAATAATCTAAGAACATGAAATGTAAGCATATTTATTTTGATAGACGACCTTAAAGTATTTAAGAATTCCGCGATATGTGAATCGAAACAATCATCATCATATGAACATATAAAAATCGACTCTAATCTTTTCTTAAGATAGGGTTAATTTATAATAATAAATATACTATTCGAATTATTTACATAACTTGACTTTGTACATTTCAGGCTAGATTCTTCTGATTTGTTAAAATCCATGTGAAGTCCGTTATAAACTACTGACGAAGTGTTTTTTAGCGTTCAGCAACAAAAAATGTTCACGATTTTTTCTTAGCAACTAAAACTTATTAGAAGGTACTAGAAATTATGGCATTGTCCGTCGTAGTAAAGTTGAAATTCGAATTCAATTGAGTTTTCAATTTTCAAGGTTACTTTTCAAGACAAACATCATATCAATGCTTGCATGGCTTCAATGTTGAACGTTGAAAACTCAATTAAATTCAAATTTCAACTTTTACTTAACGCCGCTGCCAATAAAAAATAACTATTTAAAATTATTTCAGTAACTTTTCTATCTTCGATACAATCGAACAAAGTCTATTTTAGTAGAATTAACGTCAAAGATAAAACAAAATATTATTAAAACCCTATGTTCAGACGTGAACTATAACAATAAGTGTAGATCAGACATTTTAGACTACGAACAGCATCAAAATTTTAGGGCACATTCTTCGGAGTTCTGTATGGTGTTTCGAATAGATGAAACGAATCCCCTGCGTATCTTTTCGTTGTGTTTTCATTACCTTGATGTCAACTCGTTCTGAAGTACTTGAAAAATATTCGTTTTTCGCTTAATAGTCACTGATGTCATAAACCAGTCTTCGTTGAAAATCCCATTAGTAGCCACAATTAATGTATTCTACGATGATGTAAAACGCTCAATAAAATGTGCTTGTAAATACAATACCATGTTCATCATATGATAAAGACACCTGCTTTTGAACTTCTGGGAGGAAAAGCGTGGAAATTCAATTGATCTCGTAAGGTGCAAGACACATTCCGGAAGAAATAATACTTCCATATAGTTCCGTTGATCCTCGAACGATAAATCTACCACATATACATATGTTTCATTCAATGGGATTTTCAATAATCTTGAAGTTATTGAAGAAATACAAAATATTTGTTTATTTTGAGTCACTTGTTATGTGTGATCATTAACCGTGCAAGGTTAATCAACAGGCTTTAGAAAATCTAAAAGAAAATACTCACGCAACATCAATTGAATGTTAGATAGTGTCATATTAATATGTATAGGCGATTGTATTACGGGAAACGATATATTTCACGAATAATTATCTATTGAAAAAAAAACAAGGATTACTTACAGTTGCCCTTAACTTATCGGGAATATATATAAATAAGTAAGTAAAAAAGAATATTTTTGATCATACGATGATGATCTCTGAACAAGCCGATATCTTGATGCGATGCATATTCTAATATTAAACTTAACATATGTATTATAAAATATGATTTAGCCTTTTGACAATGTTCATATTTGTAATGTTATTCATGATGAATCAGTAGAAAGTATTTCATCAAATGGACAACATAAATAAATTTAGAATGGTGTGTAAATTTAAAATCACATACAATCTTAATTCCGTAACTCGACTATATACTTAGTTCAGAAACTCTATTCTACTTTCATTATTATTCTTGTTCATTGTTGACCGTTTTAGTTGATCAATAATTATCAGATAGAGTAATTTAATGGAGAAATGATTTAATCTAATATGTATGACTTGTACATCAAGAAACTATCCATTGAACCTTAACTTTGAATTTCTCTTGATTTGAATGAATTTGTTAACCTAATTTCTATTCAGATATGTAAACCGAAATGAACATAAATAAAGTAAGTACGTGATGAATCAAAAACTAAGAATACTTTACTTGTACGAACAAGTTCAATAGCTCTATGCTTTGAGATTATTTATGCTTGATAAAAAGAAATCGACGCAAGTTAATGATTCGCTGACTCAGTTTTGTTTTTTTCTCTATCATGAATTTCATTTAGATATTCATAAAAATCAATATGGATTCATGTTAAAATTATCTTTTGTGATATGTTGTTCTTTACAACAATGTGAACGAAGATTTAAAACTAAATATGTATAGATATATTGAAAATAAATTTACTTTGATCTTTAGATTACGAACTCTAATAAAGAATGTTCATAGTGGTTCATGTTACAGTTTTACAAACGTCATCATTTGATTTCTACGATAGTTAAGAAACATATATACTTCTCGTCGTTGTCATTTTAGATGGGCATAAGCGTAAGGAATATTTTTAATATATAGAACTAAACTCCTTTTTAACTAATGATCAATCTAAATTATGTCTTTTCATACACCTCTAACATCGATCTTTGGTACGTAATTAAACTAGCATGCAACTGTGTGTTGCTAGTGGACATTCTGATTTTCAATGAATTCCGATGGGCTTTTCGCATTTGTCAATGAAACGTATAAGACATGCTTACACGACAGTTTTCTTTTCAAGCATGTGTTTCCTTCAAGCAAATCTTTATATATTGTATCACACAATCATGATCTATAAAAACAACTAGTATTGAACTAGAATAAATATAAAGATAGAGTAATCAAATAACATACTTGTACCTATCTATTTTGTAGTTATGTTTTATAGATTGATACTGTAAATCCATCGTATGTCATCATGAATAACCAAAATTTAAATGATTACATTAATAAACGACTGACTATAGTATCTTGTTTTCTCGTGTCCAAATTATCAGTGTTATATAGTAAAAGAATAATTTACTCAACACTTCAGTATATTTAAGAACACATGGTCACGAGAAATCCAAGATCGGTATTAAACCGCACATTGAACCTTGTCTTCATTCGTACAACTATTGAGCAAAGTCATACAAAGTAAAGAGATTTTTCTTTCGAAGAATTTTTTGGATTCAAGCGCTTCGTTTTTGTCCATATAAGAAAAAACAAAATTTTCAAAATATATCATTGTCAATATCTTACATGAAAAATGCGAACTAATTGCTTCGAAGCAAACAGCTAATTTAGTTGTGTTACGTGTTGAAAATAGGTACATCACGTTCTCTGTTGAACAATATCGCTATTATATTTGGAACAAGATATTAAAGAAAAACAGCTCGGTAAGCATTCACTTTAAGATCAAACCCAAGCAGACAAAAATTTGGAAAAACGCGTTTAAACGCTCAATCGGGAACGCCGATTGTGAGTCACTAACGCTCATTTAGAAAACGCAAGAAACGCGTTTTTCACTCAGAATTTTCACTTTCGAAGCGAGAAAACGGGTAGAAACTCTAATTCTGATGTTTTAAACGCATTGGCTTTTCAATTTTCGAATAATTTTGCGTTTTAACGCACAGGGCTAGAATTTCTACCTGTTTTCACGCTCCGGAAGTGAAAATTCTGAGTAAAAAACGCGTTTCTTGCGTTTTCTAAATGAGTGTTAGTGACTCACAATCGGCGTTCCCGATTGAGCGTTTAAACGCGTTTTTCCAAATTTTCGTCTGCCTGGAAAGTTGCTTGTCATACATATAATTTGTAGGATCAATATCCCAATAAATAAAAATCAAACTCAGTATTAATCCCTGAGACTAGCTAATAGACATAAAGAGGTTCATTTATTTGTATTATAGTCATATTCAACGTTAATGCAATGCCACATCGATAAATAATTATTTAATAATGCTTTATCTCATTACAATCGAAATCATGATTCGTGCAAACGATTGAGTAGGATTTATTCGATTTAACAAGGAATTTCCCTGTGATGATTGGTAAAATACTTATCTATTCAAATATAGAATCAATGAAATTCTCTTTGCTCTTTGATTGAAATTGATTTTGTTCGTTGATCAAATATAGCATGAAGAAAACGAGAAGTACAGTTCAAAAGTTTCTTTCAACTAAAAGTTTTCTCGAGTTCTCTACGGCGTATGAACTAAGCAGACAACTGGCAGAACAATAACATGAAAAAGAAGAAAAAACAATTTTGAAATTTATGAGAAATACACCTCAACATTGCATAATCTAGATATTATTTTTCATGAATTATTTTAAATTACTCAACTTTGAAGAGTGCGCGAGAACTCATGCGATACATTTTCTCATCGATGCAAATCATATGTCAGATACGACAGTGTAGGAATTTGGAAGTATGACGTATGTGCTGTGTAACCATATGTAAAACTGAAGCATCACTAGTCGGCGTATAGAAATTAAAATTATGAAATAAAAAAGAAACACACATTTTTAGTATTCAGGTTGATCATATACTTGCAATTTAAACTTCACGCATCAAAATTGAATAGTTTCAATTGTATTCTCTCGTGTGTTCCATTGAAAAATTTTCGGTAATTCTCAATCACAGCACTTTATATTTTATGTTCTTTGATAATGAGTTCGTGAAATGTTTTCACCAATATTTATTTCTTAAGAAAATACTGATAATCAATGTAAAATGATAGGTACTTTGAAATATTTTCATTTGTATTCTTCTGTGATTAAATATTGCATTAATTAATTTTTCAGTTTTTCGAATAGTACACAATGCAAACTTGTTGTAAACTTTATTACATATAAACCAATAGTTATCAATCGAAAGACAATTTTACAATTTTCTTAGAAATAGGAAGTACGTCTCTTTTACCCATAGAGAAAGAAAATTTCACAACTTTAATGTAAAAGAAAAAAAGGCATATGGTCTTTTAAGATTTCTAAAGTGTAATGTCATGTTTGAGTCTCACTTTCCACGTAATTTTAGTCAATTCTGTCTTGATTCTCATGTACAAAACGAATAGATACATATTGACAATATGCCTAATCTTAACCGTTTTTTAGTGCACAATAAACTCATCGATATATTCAAAGTCCCTTAGTGGTTATTTTGTTGTTTAATACATCTCTATAGAAATATCTAGTTTGTTTTCTTCATGAAAATCAAATCGAATCTTTTTGCTTTCGTTGTATTTTCAGATGATACTGACTTTCGTCGTAGAAACCATATTGAAAATAAAACAAGTGTTTTTCTTTTAAATTAGCCATAGTTATCAAATGAGTATGTTTTTAGTTTTTTACGAAAGCAGTCTGCCGATTTTTTGATAAGATAGGTCATGTTAAGATTACAGACGTTTATTTTCCTATTGTCTACTGTTAGCAAAGTTGCATATATTGTTTTTTCTCTCTTCCTTCTCTTCTGTAGCACGTGCCCCACATGAGTCAAAAAAGCAGGACGACTAACAGGTCACTTCCTTCTATTTATGAAAGAAAAGAAAAAGGAGTCAACTTCAATAGAATATAATATTTACTAATTCTATTCTTATACTGGAGAGCATTATTTTCTTTTATCCATAAACGAAACATCTGTGAGTGATGACTCATGATTATCTTAACGACCAATACTTCCTACCACAAGACATACAAGAATTAACAACAGTACGCAATACTCCTGAACATCCATCGATAGATCACACCTCAGATGTTGCTACAAGTAGAGATCTCATCGATTTTTTAAATAGACCAACTGAATTAGTTGAAAATATAGGCTCCGATACTGTCCAATCGTCGAATGCTTCTGATGAAATACCTTTTGATCCCGGTGAGTGGCTCATAAATGATTTGCTCACAAGAAAAAAACGTTCTCCAAGACAAATTGAATTTCTTCAACTTCTTTTAAACAATTCACGTTATTCTTCATATATATCCTGGTTAGATCAAAATCAAGGTTTATTCAAAATTCATCGGCCAAAACAAATCGCTACACTATGGCAGAAAGTAAAAGGTCGGCAAACCCATCAGCAGATGGATTATGATAAGTTTGCACGAGGTATTCGATACTATTATAAGAAGGGTGCTATGATGAAGACTTATAAAAAATATACGTTCTGTTTTAAACAACCTACGTGATTATAGTTCACAATCAAACTAAATATTAAATTTTCTTGTAATATTTTTTATAGCATATTGATAAAATGAATTAGAAATTCAATAAAGTCTATATGGTCTAGTTTTTTATGACTCAACTATTTGATCTATGAAGATTTTCACATTAAAAATAAACGCAACGAATTGAGAAACTTTAGGAAAAAAACCCAAAACACACTAATATGAATAACGTAATAAGAGATACGTTTCGACAAAGTTGAAAGCAAGGATCATATTTGTCTACGATGAAAAGTAATGTACTCAGATATTTTATGTATAGTTAATAAAGGAAAAATATTGTAACGAAATTACTACTGGAGTCATCCGATGAAAAATCGTAACCACAGACCGAAACTGGAGAAGTTTTTCACTCTCCGTCTTGACCCGCTCCTACTTTTTTCCCTCTCCCGACCGCGCCCCATCCTGTCCTTCTCTCAGCTGATTTTTATTTTCTCATTTCAATCTTTTACGTTGTCTGTATGTGTTGCTCTTCTTATACTTTATGTCAAATTATGTATTGCCTAAAAACCGTGACAGTTATCTTAGAGTACAAAAAAATACTCATAGTAGGAACAATATGGGTTAACAACGAAGGATGGTACTTTAACTTTATTTTAAAGTTAAAAGTTGAGGTATGGCCATTTAAATTTTCACACCCCAAAAAGATTTCAGAAGAACCATTGATAAAATAACACTTTATAACTAGAGTATCAGTCTGCCTAATATGCCATTCATATGATCTGATGTGTCAAACGTTCGTCTCTTTGTGTAGGGTCGATCGATTGATCTAGGGAATATTTTCTAGAGAAATAGGATTGGACACCCTACTTAACTTTTATTTTGTTTGTTTTTAGCACGTGATTGAGTGGTCGATACCAGCATCTATCTAATATTATTGGAGTCGTGAGGAAAACAAAGGAGAGAACCCATCAAAATTAACACCTAAAAAGTTCTCTTGTTTTTTACCTATGTTGTTAAATAAGCATTTGATTTGCTATGAGGCAAATAATAACTTCTGAAGACATGCTTAATTCATAGTAAATCGTAGTTCAACCTCTCATGGCTAGATTGTTTCTAATGTATGTATTAACTTTGTCTTTGATTATTCTCCAGCATGCCGAGCAATGACTCCATAGGCAGTTACATTGCTTGGGATTCGTAAATAACCGACTTATCGTGCAACCTTCGAAACAAATCTAATCCAATAGTGGTTTTAGTCATCGACTAATATACCATACAACTTGCGTAGGACCTCTATAGATTGCAGATATAGAAGAATTTGTTTGAAAAAATTCGATTTTGTTCATTTTTTCCCCGAAACGATTAACTTTGCAAGTCCGATATTTCAATAATGGAGCAATAATAAAAAAAACATTTCTTTTACCAATTCATTGTTAGTACAGTTTACTCAAGGGGGAAATAACTGACTTTGATGACTTTTTTGACTTCAAAGTCATCAAGATCATT
>OENT01001431.1:0-44356 GCA_900239685.1 Rotaria macrura
GAACGAAAAAAATTAAAACATATATTTTCTTACTCAGCTCGATGAGCTCTATCCAACCGTATATAAAAACCAAGAAAAAAAAATTTGCTTTAATTTTGCATTATTTGCACCTTACTAATTATGATATTTACATTAGTTAAATTAAAATAGTTGAATATTGCTCTTGAGAAAATCAACCTTCAATATTGTCTGATAACTCCAAGAATACCATCAGAGTTTTGCAGTAGGAAACGTGCTCATGAATTTTACTGTTGAACATCTTATATCTATACTTGCCTATCGTTTCATTGATAGCGATCCTTAGTTTGTATATTGTGATTCGACGAGCGCAGTGCTGGTATATAAATAATTAAGCTATTAGTGACGAATCGATGGAGTAGTTAACTATTTACAAACTCAAATAGTATTTAGCAGCTAATCAAAATCAAGACCTTGCTATACAGATTTATTCAATAACCACGTACTAATCAATTAGTTATGATGCAGTGATGTACATGTTAACTTTATTAATAACGACAAAGAAGATAGTTGTAACTTTCGGTTGCTATAAGAAAACAAATAAAACGATATCGCCCAGTTCGTCGATTCCGACCTTCGATTCCGAATGGGAGCCGTCTGGATTCATTGTACAGCTAATCGGAAAAAGGAAAAATCCCATACCTTAAAAATGATTTTCCCCAAAACATTGGTTCGTAATCAAGTGAACCCTAGCTCAAGATGAACGAGCATCTTCTCGCATAATAGAACACTAGAGATTACTAAACAGAGGAAAGCCTTTTTTGACCAGAAACTTTCCGTAGGATACAGGTGAATCTCTTATATTTTCGCAGAAAAATCGACAGGAGACAATTGGTGAAAACAATGAAATATTTTCAATCATCAACTTGCTTCTGAATTCCAGTGATATCGGCTGTTTCCCTATCAGATATGTGACATTTTCCACAATTTGCCTGTCGTTTGCTTTGAAATCGAATTGCTGCCAAAATCTAGAACCATCCAGCTTGATTATAGAAAACATCGGAATCGTATGATTATATCCAACAATAATTCGAGCCGCATCCACCAAACTCCAAAGAAACCTTCTAATCGTACTTCCATGAACGTACTTTCATCAGAAGGTCTGTGGATAGCTGCTTGGAAGTATCTAGAGGCTCTAATTTAAAAAAAAGACATTACTATTCTGAAGCCTCAAAGTACCTACAGTGACACACCCATCCACACCGTGTTGTTACAAAAAAAAGGCAGGATTCCGGTTAAGGGAGAGAGAGAATCCTGTCCGTACTTCTCATCTTGGGGCAAGTCAAACTGAACACAAGTAGCAGTAAATCATAACTCCCGGTACGCGAAAACTGAATGAGTGATTGATTCTTCAAGCCGACCACGACATGTTTGTATAACTTGCATGTACTGACACGGGTGCATTCCTGCTGTAAAATCTCGTTTATTGTTTGATGCAAGCGACTGTTCCCTAATCATGCATGCCTGCTTCCGGCTTGTAAATGACTGCAGATCACTCTTTGATGTCTAAAATAATGCGGATTCATGAGAATCAGAGTTAAATCTGTTAGAAACTAGCGTATATACTTTGATGTATCATTCACTTCCGTATCACTGCCCAAGACATACATGTTTATATTTATCATTATCAAGAATGAGTTTTTAGAGATTCGACCGCACAACAAACTATTGCATTTTGAAGTATGAATTCTGTAGTAGAATAGCAAGTGCCTGAGTTGTTGATAGTTAGAATTCAACTTCTAAGTGATAATGACTAGATAAGAATTGTTTTGAATCTTCTATTCATGTTCGCGCATACTTAAGCTCAGTATCAGTAGGCATGTACGTTCCCCAACGACACACGATTTAGAATTTCGCGAAAGAGCGATTCAGACGAAATTCGAAAACTAAAATGTGAACGATTTCGTGAATGCGTGCGACTCGAATTTTCGAAGGGCACAATCTTACCATAGGAATAAGTTTTAGTAAGATTTTTGTAATTTGTTTTCGTGTGAATGCGGCTAGAAAGCAAGATCAAATAAAAATCCATACCCTTAGTCATGGTCGGCCAAGAATAATTAGTTAATGACAAATGGGTTGGTTGACTCAATGTTTCATTGCTGAAAATGTCCATGATTGGTTCATGATGAACCCAGGCACTGTTATAGACAGTCTGTAGGAGGCGAAAACCAAATTTCAACTTTGTGTTCTACAAAGTTTCCTTCAAATCGCACTTCACTAAGTAATTTACACGATCGGATAAAAAATTGCGAAAAGCCATATTTGATTACATTCAAAGACAACGAAGTTCTTTGTAGGCAAACAAAATAAAGGAAAGCCGTAGATTGACGCAGAGTTTTGTATAAAAGTCAAGTGTACTTTCATCAAATGTTTTTCTTGAGTGTTCATCAAGATGATAGGTCGCTTTCTATTGGTTTAACTTCAACATTAACATCGTCAACTTTGAAGCACACATGTGCTAATATTAGCACCTCGTCGTTGTTGAGGCGTTCAGATACCGGTGAAATATCAAGAACATATTCGTTTTTTCTTAGACAATAGACACAAATGATCGGTAGTTTGTTCTTTGATGAAAACAAAATAAATCTTTCAGCAATTGGAGGAGATTTTGATGTTGATAGAAATGGTTTACTAACCGTATAATCGCCAGGTTTGTATTGGTCAACATCTTTATCATCAAAAAAAAGTCCACGATAAATGGTACCTGCGAATCATTATTTATCGAGCTCTTCAGATTTATGAAGAGTTTTACCAAATTTAACAAAGTTTGTTTCTCGTTCATCGTCATTGTATGCGCGAGGTGAAAGTCGAGCACAATGTATGCTCAGTACTCTGTAAAAGTCCGTTTCAGGCGTATATCGTTTTTCTTGTCAGCTTTGACTGATAAGAAAAATGAGATTGACACATGTCTTGAACGTTTTTTAAATCGTTAACATTGGACAAAACTTGCCTAGCTTCTTCTAAACTATTTTTTATATAATCTTGAGTTGTTTGAAAGCCTTCAGTTCCAGTTATCATCCTTTCAAGACTTGGCCTTTCGGAAAAGAACCGTTTATGTGCACTACTGGATGATCGTTGGAAAAGTGTTTTGATTTTTTCGTTAGAAATTTCATCTTCTGGAGTTTTTATTCAATTGTCTTCGAGGAACACCACACTCGAGTAACACGCGCACAATATCGATACGACCAAAACAGAAACAAGCGTGCAGTTCACTTGAACCATTCGGTTGAATTCGATTATCTTCATCTAATGTTGATGTTTTCAGAAGAAGTTTTACCTGTTTTAAATCCCCACTACTGCATACTTTATTGAGCTCACTTTCCTCTTCCATTTGTTTTTACTCTGATCATTGGACGATATCCAATAAGCTTCTATTTACAACTATCACATAGAATGGCAGAATAAGATAATTTCTTCGTTAAAAATAGCAAAACAACAAACCTCAACACTATATTTCATGACGTAGAGGAAGAAAGAAAATTGTTCGATCGCAACATTGATTATTTATGCACTAAAAACAAAACAAAAGACAATGCTATCGAATACGCAACGGTTGGTATATGTTAAACCGTGTCAAGAAGAGAAACGATGGTTTTCCATTTCAATCGTTACCCATAGATACTAAACTGAAGGGAATCAACGAGCAAAAGTAATTAGATTTTGTACAGAGTCAACACTGCTATGAATCGCTCACTGCTCAATCTTGATCTGTTGAAAAATTTCAGTGACAACGAAGAAATTAATTCTCCCGATAGATTTGCGAATCTTTTCATCTCTTTGATCCAAATATTTCTGTCGAAATGAATATTATTTATTTGAACGAATCTTTTTTCGTCAATAATGTGCGTCGTACGAGGATGAGAGAAGTGATTTACATTCTTCTCATCGCTGCATAGGATAGAAGTAGTTTGGGCGAATATTTAATAAACTGAAAACAAAAACTAGGGAACATTTCGAGTTAAAAGCAACGTCATGTGCGTCACTTTTGGCCTGTCTATTACCCTGAATTACTGAAAAGATAGATTTTCTTTCTGCATATGTCATAGTTAACGGCAGTGCTGAGGAAGGCAAGGAAGGTTGCGCGTCCCGCCCGGAAGCTGTTTAAGCCCCTACATGTTCATAAGCATCGATCTAGCATCTCACTAGAAGTTGTCAAATTGTTCAACAGAAAATCCATAATTAGTGATGGTGACCTCAGTGAACTGAGGAGGATTAGAACACTCAGAAAAGTTTGAGTTGTTATTTAAAATGACAGGAGACAAGGTTCAGCACAGGTGCTCACGTAAAAAAAGGAAATCGAAGAAAATCAGATTAAAAAAACTACGTATTTACAGGTTGCAATGAAAACTAACCCTAAACTTCAAGATTTAATAGATTATGTAGATTCATTTCGTCTGTGATCAATGAAGAAGGGTCGATTAGAATTGTCACTAAAGGACACCAATGTCCTGAATGGGTGTTAGCATTAGGATGAGAATCGACGACATTTTTGGGAAACGTTTGAGAAATTTCGTAAAACGAGATCAATTTTCAAAAATTGTGCATCGTCTCTCTGGGTGTGACTGCAGTTCAACTCGATCAAAACTAGTTGCGTTGTCTTTCAGTTCTTGTCAGAAACAGTATTTTAGAAAATAACGCTTCATCTAATGGATTTCGATCATTTTTGTAACCGATTGTCATCTAATTTTTACCTTTACTTTTGTTTTACTTTCTGTGAGCCTCCATGAATCATATGCAGAGGACCATGAGACGATGGAGGGGTGGAGAGAGATGAGCCCGTTTCTCAAAGGAGAATTTCTGGCGCTGCCGTCAGTCATTCTATAAAGAAATGTGAGCAACAATGAGATACATGATGTCCGATTAAAGTTAATTACTCTCGGCTGTTTCATCGACTGTGCCGTTGAATACAATCAAGTTGTCCCTTGGATTTTTCGACTCATACCAAGAGGAAACATCAAAGTTAGTCTTTTGTATGATAATGAACTCTGACCATTGGATTCGGGCTTAATCGGACGTTGTTGTACTCCTAGCTACTCCAGAGTGTTCTTCGTTGATTAGTGACGTATAAAACATTTTCGTTGGCTGTTCAACTTTCTAAATTTGATATCTGATCAAAGAGCTTCTCTGAATTTTTCTGCTATGCTCAGCGACCCATCCTCCAGGTCGGCTATTTTGTCTAGTCTTAGTCAGAGTCTTTTAACGTTTGCACTAATCTAGGAAAGCATAAAACGAGAAGCTATTATGTTCTCCTCGGACTCATATCATTCCTCAACAACATTCGTCTTTTCAGCTGTATCCAGCAGAGGCGAAAATGCGTACGATTTTACTTTGCAAATGTTCAAGTAATGTTTACGTGAAATTGTAGAGCACGATATTTAGAATGACAATGTTCGCTGTCAGAAAATATTTATGCCGTTGTCGATAACTGTCTAATATTTTGCACGATAAACTGCTATTCTCTATCCGACGATATATTTCAATCATCAAAAGTGTAAAGCAAAGGTTTCGCAATCAGTGAAATATTCAATTATTTTCGCATTGTTTGGACTAATTTCAATGGATGTTCAAACTAGTTTTTATTAGAGAGAAATAATCAAAGTTATGTTTGGGAAGATTACTCGACAAGTAAACGTAACTGTATGATATGAACAGCCGTTTGAAATGTGACACTGCTCAATGCTGAACGTATTTCAAAGTCTAAATTGAATTTTAAAAAATTGATTTCGTCCTTGTCTACGGAAAGAAATGTCAAACATTGGCGATGATCGGATTCTGAGCCACTCTTTAAATTATTCACGTTTAGCATTTCAATGCCCGTCCCAGATCTAGCTCGAGAATTTATCTAACAAATCTTTCGGATCAACACATCGATTGGAATGAATCAAAAGACGAAAGTTCGAAATGTGACTAGTTGACTAATTCGGAAACGTTGTTTATACGAACGTTTCAAACGGACAGAAAAAGTAGATCGTGTGCGATGCAACCGCTCTCGGGCAGCGACATTCTTGATTAGAGAAAAAACTCATTATCGCCATTCATCCCGGATGGAAAAGTACAACTCACATATTTCATAACGACCAGAACGCTCAATGATCATAAAAGCAGTTGTTAAGGTTTGACATTGATAAGAGAGACTCAAAAACCAACTCAACTAAAACCGAGTGTCAACGCTCGAAAAGTCAGTATTGAGTCAAAGATTTCTCTGTGGTTAGATGAAGCTAAGTGTTTAGTTTTTTGGAATGTGATTCAGTTCGCCGGTAACATTTATGAATTTCACCTTATGATTTCTTTGGATCCATTCCACGGAAAAAGAATGTAGGTGAAAGTATTTAATATTTTACTCGAACGTCAACTCTAAAACTCAGCTTGAAAACTACGAAAAAACGTGGTCTCACAAATCTAATTTCCTTTGATATTGTAAGATTCTTGTAAGATGGTACGTTCCCACGCAAGTACGTGTAATCTTGTAGTCAAATCCGACAGAACAACAAGATCTGCCAAGAATCTTCAAGAGTAAGACTTGATATGTACGGATTCTACGATCACGATTTTCCGTCTGATCTTTCAAGATTAGAGGCAGAATCTTGTAACCTCAATCTATCGAACTGAAAATGTCACTATTATGTTTCAAGTTCCGCATACATCTTCTCTAGTAAATCTCATTGAAAGCAGATGATCGAAGAAAAAATCTTCTTTTAGGGGAAGGAGGAGCGACAAGGCTTCAAAATTCGACTCGATTCGTCAGTAAAAAGTTTTGAATGATACAAAAGCGTTGTTCTCGATAGGATGTCGTAGAAATCAGCGTAGTCCTACTTCTGACTGATCTCAGTTTCAGTTGATTCATTGATCGTATCGGTCCTGTTGAATTGCGACAGGTTTTATGAAAAGCTGATTTCCACTACTTAACTCAATGTGGGATCTTTACTCATCAAGAAAAATCAATAAACAATTATTATTTCATCCATTATTAGTTGATCGATATCGTTCTCTTTTCTAACAGCAAAACTCTTCCATTGTTAATTGAGTGCTTCTCACCTAAGTTTGTTTTTCCAATGGATTACGTGTCTATTCAGACAAAGTCTTAGCATTAGAATGATTAGTGTTTGGAATATGTATAATTACGTTGACCACCGTCTTTTGAGATTGTTTAATTGGAATCTTTTTCTTTTCGATTGAATCAAATCTTAGGATAAGATACGACGTGTCTGCCTTCATGTCGGACTCGTTCTATTTAATTCGTTTGAAATGTCTTCTTCGGTGAAAGCTCGAATAAACTTCATCCATTGGAAGGAGTAATCTGCATATATTTCATTAACTAATGAAGAGCTAAACCTGTTTTAGGCAATGCTTCGATACTGCTTCACCTTTTTTGCTAATAGAAAAGAAAAAGCATTTGAATGTCACGGATTTATTTTTATCAGTTTGCTTTTTCTCTTCGTGAAGAGCGAAAATAAATGGCAAACCTACCTCGACGAATATGTCGAAAGAAGTTACTCACAAATTGTAGATCATCCGCCCCAGGAAATCTGCTAATCTCTGTCAATGAAAAGAAACTCAAATGGCTGACAAGGAGCAAAATGTTGGAAAATTGATACTAACAGCTTTAATATCATATGTAGCAACGAATGCTGATGATCTAATCGTTTTAATGAATTTTTTTACTCAGGCCTCAATGAAGGACTCGAAAATAAAAGTTCATCATATTTTTATTGGTCAATATGTCGGTTTTATTATACTATTATTAATCAGTTTACTTGGATATCTTGTGTCATTTGTATTACCTGTTGAAATGTTGGGTTTTCTTGGGTTTTTTCCAGTCTTCATTGGTGCCAAATTATCGATCGAATTAATAATTGATTTAAGCAAAAAGCGACACGCAATGATCGACGATATTATTCCTTGTGATAGAATATCAACTGTTCAATTAGAAATGATTCGTTATCGAAACGATCTTCGCGAAGAAATCGCATTCGAAGCACAACAACCCGTGGAACAAGAAAAACTCGACGAAAACACTTCTACGAATTCCTCAGGATACGCTCGATGTAAGTCGAATGTTGTCAGATGCTTTCGTCATTTATTTACCATCGAAACATTGAAAGTTACCAGTGTAACCATAGCGAACGGTGCTGATAACATCTCGATTTATGCAGCATTATTTTCTCAAGCGTTTCAATGGCAAATTATTGTGTACATAATTATTTTCCTTCTGCTGGTGTTTCTATGGCTTATTATTTCGTATTTTTTCATCAACTATCGACCGATCTTAAACATTGCGCAGAACTACGCTCGTTTTATTGTTCCGATCGTTTTTATTGCAATCGGAGTTTACATTATTGTGACATCAGATTGTTTTTTATGGTTAGCAAAAGCGATCGAAACGAAAAATTTTAAAAATGGTTGAGACCTTTTTTATTATTTGAACGAACCGATAATATTGTATAAGCTATACGATGTGAAGATAAACAATGAAAACATTGATCGCCGTTTACATAATTGATCTTCAAAAGGAAAAATCTATCTGAGCAAGAACTCAGTCACTTGATGGCTTCATTTTTTCATTGAACACACTCACTTTGCTCATTAAAAATTCGTTTTGTTATACAATCAACAAACGGAAGATAAAGAAAAACCAAAATCGTGCTCGTCGTCAGATTTGTATTATTATTATGAACTGCACATGACATTTTCCTTGTGTGAATTAAAATACTTATTGAAACTGAGACATATCCTCATAACACTTCTAGTTTACTTAAATTTACATTTTCTTATTCATTAATTACTGATCAAACTCATGTTAGACGCGTTGTTTTCTGTAGAGCTTCAGCTGACAACGAAAATACCATCATCTCTCATCTCGAGCTGTGTCTCATTCCGTCACTAGCACGTCGCTTTTCTTCGGTGAAAAACCACAATGTTCCAGATGTGGCCAGACGCGTCCTGAAATAGGCAAACGAGTTTTCCTAACTCTGTTGGACTTGTCCACACTTGCGTCAACTATTTGAAAGCATCAGTCGTGAAGAAAGATTCTTGACATGGAATAAACTACTCTAGATTCTTCCTCCAACTGTCTTAGTTTGTTCAAGATCGTCTTGGAAACTGACGGCTTGTTTAACCTTCTTTTAGTTTTCTCCAAAACATCCACGATGTGACACTACTAGTCCTGCATTTCTCTCGTGCCCTGTGCTTGTTCGCTGTCTTCAACTGACACCGATGAAATCCAACAAACTACAAACAAAAACAAAATACTGCAGCATGAAGAAATCCCCTATCAACGACATAGGTATACAGGTGGCTAGTTTGTTTTTTAACGTGTGTCTTTGTCATTGATCTTCATTTATTTTCAGACGTGTTAAGTACGCTGATAAAGTAAGATGCGACGCACAGTTAATGCTTTACTGTTTTTGAATAACAGATTTAAATAAAAACAAAGTGCTTTGAAAATTCTAGTTTTCACTTTTAAAACCTTCGTGAATCCAGTGGAAATGATCTCAAAGTTCATGAAAAAGTATTGAGAGACACCACCGACCGATGAACAAGTTATAACACGTCGATCAGAGACCAGCATGTTATGGAATGACCGTAGTAATCCATCGTTGAATTAGATTTAATGATCTAGAACCAATAACAAAGTCACGAAACAAAATAACACAACGGAAAAACCGATTCGTTTTTACAAATCAATACAAGTGAGGAGGAAATATAAAATGTTCTCAGCCTGAATCGTTGTGAATTTTTGATTGGAAAATGAGTCTTCAAAATACACGTGTACACTGTGTCGATTAGCTCGTTGATTGTCTTATCGGAAGACAAATCATGAACTGATCTGTGCTCATAGAACACAAGTTGGCCGGACGGGATACATTCTCAAGAACGCAACTTAACGTTTTTTGTAATGCCGCTTTTATCCTTTTCAACTGCATTCCGTTGTTCAATGGCAGGCAATGAAAAGAATGCATCGTCGTATCTGCTCCCTCTCTGCTTATAGCATGTCCTAAAACAACTGAGTCATCATGTTAAAAGGACATACGAGTCAAGGGGAAAACGTCAATAAAGCCTCTCACTGAGTGGCGGTTGTCTAAATACTTGCAATAAACTCCTGTCGAACAGAACAAACTGCACGATGAAACCGGTTTAGTTCATTACTTGAGAATGAATTCGTCTTTTAATCTGAAGACCGATCCATTCAAAGAGAAAAACTTTCTCAATAAGATATTCATTCGATTGGACTGAAAACAGACGCCTGTACAAAGAAGTTAGAAGAAGATGCCCGCCCGAAACATTTTGAGGTCTCGCTTATGCAAATGATTGATGCTTTTAACTTTCATTATATTTCATCGAATCGATGCTATGAATGATAAGCTTGAGCAAAGAATGAATACAGAAAAAGCCCCAATGTCAATGAATTGTTGTATTTTAATCGTGCTTAAAATTGAAAAGAGAAACGGGAACTTTGCTTGAATTTATATTATTTATGCTTCACCTTAGTCTCTACTAATCTTAGTTCGCATTAGAACAAAGACTAGAAGACAAGAACAAGTACATGCGTATCACAATAGTCTAGATTCGGTTTGAAAATATCACGAAAATCGCTTTTGTTAATAAACAAAATAAAAACGCGTTAGCACAGTCCGTTGCTGGTTCGGTGTGTGAAACTGGTAGACTCGGCCTGTTGAAAATTTATTGTAGATCGTTCTAAGCGTTTCTAGATTGAAAACGTGCTTTGCCGTATTTTAAAAGACGGATCAGCTTTCTCTTATAGACAACTACGCAACGAACCTATCAGATGCACCTATTTACGTTAGCATATGAGCAAACTATTAAAGCTCTAGATAGAAATGTTTTTCAATAATGATCCACTAGTGAGACGCTCTATTTCTAAGTTTAAAAGAGAAGCTTTTTGGAAAGGTTCCTCTCGTTGAATTTCCATGTCACTATTCACGCCCTATTCAGTTATTTGATTTGTGTCGAAGTTTAGTTATTAATAATCATTGATCGAACTGTTCATGTAATGATCCTATAGACTTTCTGCACACATTTGTCGTATTTGCAGAAGTGCTTAACGGTCTTTTCTGTATGTCATTCGTTTGACTAGATACGACCGAAATCGGCTACTCTCAATAGTTAGCAAGTTATACAGTAATGTTCTTCTGTCATAAGGCATATCCGATCGATGAGAAACGAAAACGCTGTCTATCACACCGATCCTATAACCGTACGTCTATGCTAGAATAAGAGGCTTTTCTCGACTATTGATAAACGTAGCAGAGCTGTCTGAATTTCAGAGAATACTATGCCATATTAGAAATATCTCAATTTAAACTTCTATTCATTATATAAGACGTATTCGAGTTTTGCGTCTGAGACTGCCGAGTTTCATTTATTCATGGTTGTCACAAAACGAATCCCCGCCTCGATCGTGCACCTTCTTGTTCTATTTCTCATCTGAGCAGAAATGAAGGAGAACAAAACTCCGGAACCAACCGTTTCGAAGTGCAGATGAATCTGCGTATTCCTAGTGAAGCAGAATCAGGATGATTGTCGCTACACGCCTACTTTTGATATCGGATTGTAAATAAACGTGACTGAATCCATCAGCGAAATTGGGATCTACTCGATCCATTCCTGTAGAATACGTGATACTTTCTCGAAGATCTTCAGAACAGAATTAGTTGAACATTTCAATACACAACTGAATGCCATAACTGTCAATGATTGCAAAAAATACAAAGCATTACTTACTTCAACCTGTTTTTGTGTACTCAAAAAGTGAGTACACTCTAGAATCGGTCAGTGTGTCCAACCGGCCGGCCGTTTATTCGATAACTCTTCACAATTACATTCGATTGAGTTGAAATTTTGTGCACAGAATTGTCTCATCAATATCTCGGTCGAGTTCGAAGATGAGAAGGATCCGTCGAGAAATGGCTGAGTTATCGAAAAAATTGTCATTTTTCACCAAACAATCCCTGAGGTTGGGGTACAGGGATTTTTTCAAAAAAAACCTTTTTCTCTGAATTATCCACAACGTATATAAATTGACTCAGTTTTTAACGCTGATTCCGAATCTGATATTCGTTTTGAATCAAATAGTAGCTTTCTAACAAAACATCGCCTGAAAAAGGTCTGAAAAAGCACAAAAACTGCATCCAGAAACCAAATGCCTAGATATATCTCAGATGACCACTAGTTTTTGGGTTTCCCAAAAATTTTTCCCACGATACTTCTTCCGTGCACACATTCTAGAATGACTGATTTGTCTCATTCACTTTTTGAAGTACACATAACTCTCGGAGTTAAGTCTGAAGTTTTCACATTTATTTCTCTTTTACCAAAGGTTGACTGCATTAAGGGTGCATCGATTCAAATAAAAGAATTTAAATTATCTTCATAATCGCAGTAAGATGATTGTGACGATATTTGTTCGTAGGAATGTCAGTCAGTAAGCTTGAAAGGAGAAGGAAGAACATCTAGGTATATAAGGACGCTAAGGAAGCGTCAAAAATCGTGTACACAATACACTTTAGCTTACTTCAAAAGAGAGAATTCGTCTGAAATGAAGTAGGAACGAAATGAAGAATATTTAGCTAAGGCATCGCAAAATATCATACATCGTAGAGAAAAAATTTCCTTTCAAGAAAAGTCGTCTCTTTTAGCTCCACAAGTTCACTATGTCTTTCACTTGACTGTCGTTTATGTTAGCTGATTGAGAATTTTTATTCAATAATAACGTTTTCACGGTTTTGATGTTTGCAAAAGTAAGATTAAGAAGACATTGGCTATATTCCGACGAGATTTAATTTGAACAGATCCATTTCAGTTTTCAAGCAGCGAGGAAGATACAGTATTTGATTTTCTGCACTCTTTGGGCGTCGAACATAAACTGTTGAACCCGAAGGAAGTTTAATTACTATTCTAGATAGTAGATGACTAGTTTTTGTTGTTAGTGCAACTAAAAAAGATCTGGTTGACTCGCATGGATTACAACTATGAAATGTTGCCAGAAGAACAAACAATGTTTGTGTCGATATTCAGTGAAAGACGACGCGTAACAAGTTCATATTTATTAATTTCATCGTGAGAAGTACTTTGAGCGTTCCCTAAAGTCTTGTCATGAGAATCAATAGCGTCAACATACGGAAGAACACTAGTATAAGTAACATCCGTTTGATTATCAATAACCAGAGAAGAAGATGGCGTTTTACTTTCGAATGATCCATTCCATTGGCTAATCAAATGAAAATCAATTTTGGAATCCACACTCTGTTGAGAAGCAATGGATTTCTGCCTTTGTCAAAAAGAATTGATATGTTCGTCGTTGGTTGTTGTGAAAATTCTCCTTAATGTAATGTTACAATGAAATCACTCTTATGTTCAGCGAAATGGCTCCTTTGAATTATTTTCGTCGAGAAATTCAAGGTAAAGAAGATCGCTATCAACAAAAACAGTTACTTGTCCACAAATGTTTCAATATGATAACCGGATGAAAACGAAACAAGGTTTTCAAAGTATACTTTGCAACGATCGTAGAGTAATTGGTCAATAGAACGATAAATATTCGATTACACTCTTGCTATAATGATAATATTTGCGAAGTATAATCAGTGACAACACGGACGTTAGAACACTATTTCATAAATAAGAAAGAAGAAAGGAAATATATACATAGACACAGGCATCGAATATTCAACTAGATAAGTGAGTTATTTGACGTCTTCAATTGAAATTAAGAAACGAAAGTATAAAATCGACTCTTAACTGTTCTCCTCATCACAGTAGCGCGAGACAAATCAATATCGAAGAAAAAATACAATTTAAACCGCATTTCGATTCTGATTTGCGGTCTTCGAAAAACAAAACGCCATGTCGCTGAATGTACGCAGCAATATCAGAGAAGAGAATCTTGTCACTGACGATCTCACCGTTGGTGATAGTTCAACATTTCCTCATCAACGCCGGAATCAACCATTCGGATCCATCGTCTGTTGTAGCGCAGCAGCGTCATCGACCATTCGACAACTACAAACGGGTATTCAAACACAACATCAGTATGAGAAGGGTGTTCTAAATGAATTGAATCAACGCTTGAACTCATTTCTTGTACGTGCTCAACATTTACAATCAGATAATTCAAACTATATTTCGGCAATCAATGATTTGCACGAGCAGTTGTCTCGTATCAATAGTATTGATCCGTCATGTCATGAAACTTATCTCTCTTTATATTCAAATCTGTCGATGTTGAGTAATACGACAGCTGATGCTGATTCAGCAACAGAACGATTCCAACTAGAAATCGCACTATATAGACTATTGATGGAAACAGATCACGATTGGAGAGATGATCGATTTTCAACATTGCAAGATGAGTTGAACCAATCGACGTCTGCGCTCGCTCATGTTCGAGCATGTTATGCAGAATTGGAACGGAAAATTAACAGTCTCTATGCTGAACGTGAAAATGTTTTACAACAATACTTGACATTGACGCACGATTTGTTTAATGTAGCGAAACTGCGAAAGCAATCGAATCTAAGTTTGGATGCATTGAAGCGTTCGATGGCTTTCTACAAGAATATACGTTCGTATTCAGTACGGTATGTTCGATAAATTTGTTCTTTCTTCTCGCTAGACTGTGAAAAGAACGTTATTTTCTGTCAACTGTTGTTTGTCTTTAGGCAATTTGATGTCGTATCAATTGAATCACAGGAGGATGCGTACTCTTGGGCAGTTGAGTTTGAAAAGGTTGTGAAGAAGATCCGTTCTGACTTCGAAGAGTTTTATGATGGACTCTGTCATGAGAGAAATCTAAGTTATGAAGCAGAACTCAAAGAAATGGAAAAATGTCTCACAGAAACAAGAGAACATGTAACGACGGACGACGACGCATTTAAAACGACTGAAAAAAGATTAAAAATGGAATTCGAACAAGTCAACAGCGGTTTATCTTGCGAAAAAGAAACTCTTCTCAAGCTTAAGGCAACGTTTGGTAAGATTAGTGTTTGAAAGACTCGTTTCCTCTTTTCTATTTCCTCTTTTCAAAGCTAAATTGGAAGGAGAATTAAATTCAATTCAGTGCCAAAATAGAGAACGGTCTGCACTACAACTGCAAGAAATAAATAGTGTTAACGAAAACATCATCGCTATGGCCTATTACATCGATGAAACAAGAAACGGGTTCGTCACGTTTTTTTCATCGAGAAAACATTACATGTTAAGAATGCCTGTTCGATATGTGTTTCAGTAAAAATGATTTAGAAGCTGAATTAATCGTTTATCGTCATCTATTAAATTGTGAAGAAGTCCAAGGAACGATCACAGTTGTTTCTCATCCGAATCCAGTCGATAGTGAATCGATCGGGAGAGTTCTTATAAAAAAACATAGACAAGAACACGTTGGCATTAGTAAGTCGTCTACGAGAAGGGAAACAGATCATCGATATAAATTCATTTTCTTCTTGTTTTTTCTATGATAGACGACTGTGCTACTAGCGGTGCATATATTAGTTTAGTTAATTATTTGGCTAATAGAGATATTGATATTTCACGATGGAAATTAAAACAAAATATTGATTCATCAAAAAATCTTCAATACACAATACCCGAGGGCGTACGACTCGAGAGAAATAAAGAATTGAGAATCTATGGAAAATTAGGTGCGGCTGCTCTCGAGTCGTCGTCCCATGACGATTGGCATGTTTCTTCACCGGCACATAAAAAGCTTACCATTGACGATGCTGTTTCATGGGGTATGTCGATCCCACGCAAATCCATCGAATCCAATGATTGACTCGTCTATTTCTCTCTTGACATTATTTAGGCACGGGAAACAGAGTTGAAACGCGTCTATTCAATCAGAACGGTCATGAAGAATCGTCGTATATCTATTCGATCTCATTCTAAACCGATAATTCATCACAGACCAAACGACAGAAACCGACACGATCAGTATGAGTTAGACTTGTGCAAGATTTCTAAATGTGGCGCATTTTTTAAAAGCTTTTATAATACTCTACTGATGTATTAAATAAAAATGCCAAGTGGTTTCAATTAAAACGACTCAACTATTTGTCAAGTTAGCTAAAGAGTTAACTTGTTGATCGGACACCTACAGATAATCGACCAGGAATAAAAATTTTGTCATTAAGAAAAGCATTTACTTACAGTCGGTATCTAAATTTTGTCGAACATTTTCTGTTTATTTTGAATGTCTTGCGATGAGAAACAAAGAGTGACTAACGACAAAAACCCTACGTATACAAGCTCCATTTCACCGGTTGAAAGAACCAGATGAGACTTTCAAGTAACGCAACACGTATAATTATCTACTAGGACTGTGCGGAACTAGACATTCAAGATTCAGCGAGTTTCCTCCTCGTGAGATGCGGCAAACAAGACAACACTATTCATATCAAGGCGAGTGCGAGTTGATTTTGTCACTCACCTACTAGCAATCTAAGTTTTCGAAAATAAATGTTATTTTTCTCAGAACATCCCACAATACTTGGCAGGTTTTCTTAAGCATTTCTACAAACTAGACTGAACTAATCGCAGTAGGCAATAAGCATACATACGTAGAGATCCATTCCAGTATTTGTGCCACTCGAGCAATTTAATTCATTGAAATCGAATCTGAATTTAGGAACACCCCTTGACACCATCGTATGGTCCTTCAATAATCTTCAATGAAAATTCAATCGCACATATCGCAAATGTGTTGAACAAAATCTTGCTCTTCTCTTGAGAGCACCACTTGTGTTTCACACGACATTTATTGCGATTCTCTCGCTGTTCATTTCACTCGATCCAGTCATTGTCAAATGTTCTGCAAAAAGATCTATGATTAGCTCATACAGAAAGACAAAGCAAGCACGACAATCTAAGATAAGAAGAAACATATTGTGAACTGCTGGAATACATTCAGATTTTTAGTTACTGGTAATAATAAAGATTCTGCGACGACAAAATGAGTCGAGTTTGTCTTGTATTAAACTCGCAAAGTCGCTTACAACTCATTTAGATGATTTTTCATAATTTTGTTCACTTATCATCGCTCAGGATCGATGCAACTCAGTGAAGAGGAACGCAAAATACTAACAAGATTCGTGTTGATTCAATTTGTCTACGTGTAAAACTACAGTCGAACGTCGATAATTATCTAGTTAGAGTTCTTGTTTAATCATGCATTTACTTATACGTCCCATAGCCTCTTAGCTATTCTTCTTCTTTAATTCTATTTTAGTTTTTCATAGAAACAAGTGAAGACGAATGCAGCGATAAAGACAGTTGCGAGTGATTGAGAAGCTGCCTGAACAGATGTTGATCATCATAGACACTAGGCGAGACGATGTTCTGCTGACGGAAGCATCTCTATACCGATCTGGATATTCTTATCCTGTTTAAGGTCAAATCCGTTGAATAAAATGTTCAACATTTATATCCTTCGATCTGTTTGAAACTAAGACAAATGATAAATTCGCGCATGCTCGAAATCATTTGTAATAAACCGTTTTCTAATTTATTCGATGAGTATTTTCATTACGGCATGATGCATTTCTCATTTCTATCTCTACGAAATATTCACCACGAGATTAGCAGTAATAGTAGAAACCGTAAGCCTAGCTTATTCCTTCTATCGATGCATGCCAGTTTGAAAGGAGTTTTTTTCAACACATCAGCAAGATGTGATGAAAAAAGTACTTTGAAAAAGCAATTCTATGGGACCTGTCGAACGAGGATCACTTATCAATACATATCCGACGGACACTAAAAACAAAAGCAAACAATGGGAATAGTAGAACATAAGAAAGTATAAAACATACTAGGTAAATAGCTAATTTTCGATCTCGAAATGAACTAAAATTTAGACGACAGAAAGAACAATGATTAATTTACTACAAATCTTTCTAGATCGGCTCGTACTGGTCGGTTCCAACAGGTGAACATTAGAAGTGGTTGGGAATTATTTCGGAGGATTCCAGTTCTTTCTGACAAGAACCGGTCGGAAAGCATTGGGGAAAATGCGGAAAGTATCCAAAAGGAATACTAGAACGATTGAACTGACTTTCTCTCATCTCCGAACACATGCTAGTTAAGGAGGTCGATTTATCAGCCTACTCGGTATCTTATTGAATTCCTATAAGAATTCATTTGATTATTATGAACAATAAATAGGTGTCAGTGCTTTTAATACCATAAAGAATCTTCCATAATATTTGCTTTTAACGCTGCCTACAAATTGAGATGGTTATCTGCATGGCTACTTAGTTTTTTCCCATTTTCATAGTTTGAAAAAACATTTTTGGAAATGATTGCGTCGACGCTTTCAAATAGTTCAATCCAAGAAATTCGTTAGAGTAACCAATCATCATTATCAACTAGAACAAATGCGAACTATTCAATACAACGCATTATAGATTACGATCACAGTAGGGGAATCCACTTTCGTCTTCTTTAAAGATTCATTCTTTGACAACGGCTATGCAGCTTGACTTTCGTTAAACACCATTATTCCAACGTACCGATGTTGGCGTACTTCTTAGTTTTACCTTTTCGTACGAAAGTGTGATGTGTCACTCTTTGTAAGAATGGCAGTACGTCCTCAAACGTCTTTTCATAATAAGATTATTTAAAAATACTGAGTATTGTAATCTGCTCTGCATATCTCTTTAACGTGTCGCTATGCTTTCTTATATTTGGTAACATCAAGCAGTCAAAATGTAACAACTATAGAGATCAAAGCTCCTTCCCCTCACCTTTTATTTAGCTTACCTTTTTGTCAAAGTAAAGTCACAATTTACTTTACTTCATAATCCCATACATCAATGAAAAACCGTCAGAGAGATCACTCTAAACTTATAAAAACAAGCGCATTTTCAAGCACCTCTTTTTCATTATACTTTTCTCACATTCATTTTTTTCGTGAATATATTCACTGATTAAACTATACACAAAGTGTAACACTCATCCGATGGAAGAGTACAAAGAACTGCTGGTTTACTTTGAACATGGGCAAGATGAACAATTGAAGAAAAAAACTTACCGGAAAAATGATCTTTCGGTCGAACAGTAAAGTCGCATCAATACGTTGATGTTGAAAACATAATGCACTAGATGTCGTTCTATAACGATCTCAGGTTATCTATCCTCCAGCCACAATAATATTTATTGTCATGGCTGATACATAGTTGTTCACGATTGATTTTATCGAACGTGACTTTCTCAAGGCAATGAGAGAATAGTTTAATTTTTGTTTATTCGATTTGCAACAGGCTAATTGATTTTTAGTGTGACACTACGCAGTTTATCCAGATGGATGAGTCACATGGTGTTAACGTAAACGTGTAAATAAATATCCTGCGAAAAGATTGAAAAGAAAAACGATCGAAAAAAATATTTTTCTTGATCCGCTCAAAAGAAAAGATGATTTCTCTTAACTAAAGTCAAAAGAAAAACAGTTAATAATTACTCATTTCAGATAGAGAAAAATCCAAGAAGTATTCAAACTCAAGGAAATGAATGCATTGCAAGTGAATAAGAATATTCTTAATTTGTTTTGCGATCTGTTTTACAAACACCAGCGTCAACTAACGTCTACAATCATCGATAATCGGTATCGAAGTCGTACACTCGAGCAGATCTATTTCTGTAACGTGAACAAACAAACGAAACGAGCAGTTTCTTGTTCTGTTCCAACACAAACGTTCAATCCCGTCGGAGGACCTACTTTGGTAAGACAATAGATTGACGCTTGAAACGAAATCAAGATTTTAAGGCACATTCGAAAATGTGCATGATCTAGCATTCTAAGTTCATATGAATGTTTGGAGTCACAATTCTCTTAGTGAATGAGGATGTGAAATAGCATTGTCTTGAATCGAACAAATGACATCGTCAAAGATATGAGATGAGCTTGTTCTTGAATCATATTGTTACTTTAAACTTCTGTAAAAGATTCGACGGATGATGTTGGGCTCTATTATAAACTAACTGCAAAATAATACCGAACCGTTCAGATTGTGCTGGCTGTCTGAAACACTTGATCGAATGTATAGATATATGTTTCCTCTTATAGGAAACGATTGCTCGTGAACTTCGCGGTGCAAAACGTGTGTTAGCTGTCACTGGTGCCGGTATTTCTGCTGATTCTGGCTTACCTACGTATCGTGGCATTGGTGGTCTATATAGTGATGGGAAAGAAACTGAAGAGGGAATGGCGATCGAGGATGCACTTTCCATTCATACAATGTCAACACGACCAGACATCTGCTGGAAATATATCTATCAAATTGAATCGGCCTGTCGTAACGCCAAGCACAATGCTGCACATGAAGCACTCGTAGCGCTCCAATCGAAGTTTGAACAGTTCACTGTACTTACGCAAAACGTCGATGGTTTACATCGGAGTGCCGGTACAAAAAATCTTATTGAAATTCATGGTAATATTCAAGATCTCTTTTGTACGTCCTGTGGCCATGAAAAACATGTGCCAAACTTCGAAGGACTGAAAATTCCACCTGATTGCGAGCAGTGCGGTGCTCTTGTTCGTCCACATGTTGTGTTATTTGGCGAGATGCTACCGTTGCATTCAGTAGCTAAACTCTACGAAATAATGAATCGAGGAGTAGATGCTGTCATAAGTATTGGCACTACAAGTGTGTTTCCGTATATTGCCGAGCCAGTACTCAATGCTGCAAGAAACAACGCCATTACTATTGAAATCAACCCGAGCGATACTGAAGTATCGCATGTTGTAAAATATCGTCTGCGTGACCGAGCCATCAACATTTTACCTGAATTACTGAAGCATCTGTCAAAAGTCTGATTCCATTCGTAGTTCCAGTTCAATTGTTTTCATATATGTAAATTAGAATTTGATCGACATTGATGCAAGTCGATTATATTTTCATGTAGATGTTTTTCACTGTAGATTGTCCTTATTTATACAACTGTTTTTTACTTTTTCTGTACTCATTCGTATCCTAAAAGGAATTTTCCAGTGAAGAGTACATTTGACTATAAAAATTCACTTAGTTACACTGTTGAATAAATGAATGAAAGGTGATGAGAAGCATGTATAATAATTCTACTGCTAAATATAAACGCAAGACCGCGCCACTGTTTTTCTCCATATTGAAGTTCTCTTTTCTTTTGTTACAGTGCCAAAACGATGCAGAACTCATTCTGATTTTCGTTCAGTTCGACACTCAATTACTCGGATGACAATATCATACGAATACCAATCTGATTACAAATCGATTATAATCATATACCTTTAATCGATTATAATTTCCAATAATCGATGGTAATCGAACGAACAACAATACCACTACAATAATCGATTGAAGGCGTATGATGATAATCGATTTTTACCCGATTCAAAATCGATACTAATTGATGCCACAATTCTTATGCAATACTACAGGTGGAAACAGTTACCATTTGGTTTCAAGCAATCACACCGAAACTAACGATACACTGAAACAGATGCCAATGGTTGGAGAGTAACATTAGGCACATATCACGGATAAATCAATTGATTCCAATATATTTTATTCTCAATGGAAAGTAATGGAATTGTGTTAGGTTTCAATAAAAACATTTTCCATAATTAACCAATAATGGGGAAATCGTATTACAATAGAACTTTTTTTCTGGATGCACATACTTCTCTTATACATGGGAGACAACCCGCCGCTTATTTTCTTTTGACAGAGAGAAGCAACACGTCGAGAAGGGAAAAAAGACTTTTCCCATTCCACCTCAATAGATACAACGAAACAAAACCAACTCTATTGATGAATCATAGACAAAGTCTCGTCATTGTCTACCTCTGATACTTGACGATGAAACAAAACGTACATTTCTTAGATTCAAAGAAGAGCTTAATCAGACCCTAACTAAGTATAAATCGGCACAGAAAAAAGTTTTGTAAGACTGAAAAACAATCTTAATCATGTTCTAACTCACTAGATTCAAACGAAAGCAAGAATAATCATTTCGAGCAGTCGAACATCAATATCACGAGATTCTTGTTCAATAGATGGAGAAGTTAATTTTGAGAATTGGTTTTCGATATGGAATCATTATTTAGTGTTGTTTTTGAATTAAAAGCCATGGAAAACGGAAAGGATGCTCTGATTTAGTTTCGAGGGAAATTCATCTTATAGCGCAGGATTATGAAGGACCTTCATTGAGTCACATTAACAGAAATTAGTGTGAAGACGTTTGAATTCTTCATTTTTTTAAAGGAGTTCGGTCTTTGGTCTTTGGTCTTTCTTTCGTTCATTTAGAGAATCGATTTTCGGATTAGAATATTGAGACAACTTATGTGTTGTCTTTAACTGGAGGTCGGTCTTATAAGTTCTAGCAGCATGTTTTATTGTGATAAAAACGAAAGGTGACTCTGTATACTTTCATCTTACTCTGACTTGCTTGAAGTCTGAACAGTTAGTCGTATAATGTTTTGTATAACAAAGCGATTGTTCGTGATGAAAGATCATCTGTATATGCCAGTTACTACCCCTGTCTCTGGTATCTGCTTACGACTGTCTCTTAAGTTACGTCATCTATTGCTCATAAAGTATCTGTAACATTAGTAACTGATTGGACATCGTATTGGCTAGGGATCTAAAGAAAAAACGACGTGTTCTTTGTTTCATTTAAAATCGGTTGCAGCGCGTACTCTTTGTTAGTAAATTGTCCGTCAGTGCATGTGAAATGAATCGTATTAGTAGAATAAAAATGCGAAGCTTTCTTTTATTTTCACAATAATCTTTAATTTGCCTTGATATATCCTGGAAAATATTTTATGTCAGCAAAACCCAACATTACGTAAAATCCGAAAATTTCGAATCTGCAGAAACTTCTAAAGCATCTAAAATGTTCAATGTCTGTAAAACTTTCTGTTTGCACGGCTGTGTTGTAATCGCGTTGACGGAAGCTTCGAAAATCTGAATCGACCTCGAATTGTAATCGATGTGACTTGAATTTAGAGAAATCTGATGACAGTGATTATAATCGATTCGAACGATTACTCGATGTTTGTACGTTGCGAATGACGTGACGTGATTTGAATAGCGCACAAAATCGTCAACTACAGATTGACATTGATTATTACTCAAAATCGATTGTAATTAATTAATAAAAAATTGAAGAGAATCAATTGTACTCGTTTTTATCAATTTTAATCGGGTCTAGTAAAGAAATCAATTATAGGCGGTGAGAATTCTTCGATGCCTAATCAATCATTGATAAAAGTCTTCAATTTAATCGGAAATAATCATGATTTCTCGATTTTCATCGATTATTTCCGTGTGAAATCGATTAAAATCATGTGTGTACCGATTTTTAGCCTAAATTATTTTCCATGGATGTCTGCACAGTGCGAACAGATTTTTATCACGACCATTCCATTTGAAAAATGATAACTATAATCTGTTCTTTCCGTGTAAAATATAGTAGCGCTGTCTCCCAATAATGTTTACTTTGAGATTAGATGCGTGTTAATCATGAAATCAAATCGTATTTGTTGAATATTTTGACAATCCTATAAAGAAAACTCGTGGACTTTTCGTTTTAGTGAACTGTATGGACTCATTGTAATCAATAGTTGCATCGGTTGATACCGCAAACGCATAAGTATTTCCCTGTCAATTATCATTGCTTACTGTTGATTGGAAACTTTTCATTTGTATATTTTGGGACGACTCGAAGCAGCTGATCTTTATACATTTTCATACAACTTTTGTGCAATAGATCTCATCGTCTTAATAGGCTACGACGAATATCACTTTTGTTAATATTGCATGGCTTGCTCAAAATTATTAAGCTAGAACGATTATTAATAAATCGAGGGGCATCGTGGATCGTATCTTTCTTATGGAGTGTGGGTATTTCATATGAAGAGAAAGAGGGCTTTTAATTTAATATCTTTCCTTCTTAAAGTTAAACTTAACTCGTTAGATTCAAACGAATTTCGCCATTGTGTGTTGATAGAAAAGAATCAATATTATAAAGTTCAGCAGTATAAATGACAAGTAAATCTCTTCTGTTGTTCATTGGTCGAAATAAGACCGACCTATGTTTATTGAAAATGTTGTCATGAATTTTCTTCGCCCGAAATATCTCATGGTTCATAGATTTGTATTCACAGGGACATGAAGAAGCCAATGAGCACCAGTATTAATGTTCGAATTCAAAGTCTGCTGAACTTCTCTCGAAAATGAGATTTGTTTTCAAAAAATAAACAAACAAATAAAACTATAATAAAAAATAGTTGACGATTTCTGTATAATATGGTCATATTTTTCAATGTGAGATCATGGTTATTTAATAATATTCGATAGAAATTCATCGATCGAAGTCAAGTAACAGCAAACAAGTCTGTTCAAGAACAGAACCTATTGCATATGTAGGAAATGTAGATGGAACTTGAAATCGATGGTCGGAAGAGCACAGTCGGTATTAATATGATTGGCATTACGAAGTGAAAGAAACACAAGTGATGAGAATCGAAAGGACACCATTTCGCGTTGACTGCTATGCAATTGCATAGTGGAAGAATTCAACAGGCTCTGATAAAATGTACTCGTATGGAATGAAATGAAACGATGAAGAGGGTTCGCCTGTCGATTTAGACCATTGGAACGAGGCAGAATCTATCAGCGAATTTGGAAATCGAAAAAAAGGACTCTTACTCGTTCTCAAAGCGAAAACATTTATACCTCCCATCTTGCTTGTCATGAGGTATTTAAAATGTTCGCTCTGTCGTGCCGTCCGCCAGGATGCGAACGGTAGAAAGAACAGAATAAAAGAAAAACGTTGTCTATGCATCGAAATTCTTTAAAAATGTTCACTGATAAATATTATTCTTGTGTTAGAGAAAACTCATTCAAGTATTCAACGGTAACTTTCAAGGGCCAACACTCTTACATCGAACGCACAACCACCTGGCGTATGCAGCCGAACCATAATTTGTTTGCTACTTTGCAAATAGCTAGTTTTCTCTGTTTATTAACAATTTCATCGATGATAAATTTGATGACCATTGTTGGTCATGATTGATAGCATCAATACCGAACCGGCTAGAATACTGGGGTATTCGACGCCGATCAATACATGATATTGTAACTGTTGTGCGGATCAATTATTCGAGTGCGGACCGATTGTTGTTTTCCTTTTATAATAAAAGTAAAAGACTGGTTCTCATCATAGTTCCAGCTAATTCGAGTCGATTAAGTAAGTAAACTTGAGTGGAGTAGAAATGCTTGTTTTGAGGAATGAAAACAACACGTTCGCATGAGCCGCTAGCGCAGAAGTTGAAGGAGAAAAGACAGTGTTGATTTAGACAATGAATGGTGAACTGAAATTGTTTTGAAGTATAAGTGAAATGAAAAAATATTTTCATTCAAACGAAAGGTCTCGTTGAATAGTTTGTCGAATTCGCAGGTTCGTTTTCTTGTCAGACGAAAAAGTGTTGATTGGCGATGAGAAAGAGATTTCTTTCTAGATTTGATGCATCATTTTATTTAAACCGTGTTAACAAAACGAAGGAACGTGTTTTGTTCGTTCTCTTTGCAGAAAAACGGCGAAACGATCTTCAATCAAATGGCTCTCCATCTTCTTCTGTTATACTTCGGTTTGACAGGGGCGAATCATTTTCGCGGTGGAATCATATCTTGGTACGTTGATTTCATTGTAAACTATTCCAGTTCTTAAATAAGTTCTTCCCGGTGAACAAAGGCGAGCATCGCGTGCCCCTTTAAATTCTGCGATGCTTCGTAAGAAGGATCATAGTTGCATTGGCTGTACATGGAATCGTTCTCTATTACGTAATCGATGATTTGCTTTTATTAACAAATTCGCGTGGACGAATGCTTTTAATTGAAGTGCTACAAATACTAATTTGATAGAATCGCCAGTCTGTTGTAAAAAAGTGATAAAGAGTCTTGAAAAGACTTTTAAATTTTCAGCACTTTGACTTTATCTAGAAGAATCTTTTCCGAGAATCTTTTTTTCTTATCCGGAGAAAATCGTAGCGACAAGTAAGGTTAGAAGAAAAAGGCAACGTTCGTAATGATCAATGTTCCTCGTGTGATTTAACAAGCTCCTCTTCATGTTTTACTTCACCGTGAAACCATTTGAAATAAAAACTAAGGTTACATTTGAAAATTTTCAAACGCCATTACATAGAAGAGCATTCGATTGCCTCGCACCTACGAGAGACGCTATAATAAAGAACACTACTGATGAATCTTTCATGCTCAGACAAAGTGACATTATTAAACATGATAAAGTCGAATTTATGACAGACGATTGATACTAGTAGAGGAATACGCCCCCTATTCGATGATTCTCAGATCTTCTTTGTATCGCATACAACTACTGATTGTCATCGTCGAATCATGTTTTCGTTTGAGATGACTCTAAAGCCAATGTCCTGAATTTAACCTATGCACATTTTCCCCCCGCGGTAAGAAGTGAAGTGCAAATCTTGCATTTTCTAATCTATTGATTCTCCCTAGGGAATTTAGGATCTCGAATAAGATCAGAAGTCTTCGACAATGGCACTACCCATGTGTTTCATTGCGATGAAACTGCGATCGCACTGTGACCCGTAATTACGGAAAATTGCGACGCAGTTATGCGTAATTACGATAAAAAAATCGCAGTTACGCGTAGTTACGGCGAAAAATTCACAGTTACGCAAAAGTACGCCCAAGTAAATTGCAGTTATGCGTCACACTTGCGTTGCAATACATACGAGAAATGACTTAGATTAAGTTATCAGTTTATTTGTATTTTTATTGTGAGCTTAAAAACTTGTTCCGTACAAAAAATAGAAAACTTAAAATTATAAAATTAAAATTTTTACAAAAAGTTTAAAAAAAAAATTAATTTACAAAACTATAACTTAAAAAAAAATTTTTTTTCAAAAATCAAGGAAAATAAATATCCAGAAAAATCAAAACATTAAAAGCTAAAAAATTTCAAAATTTACGAAATTACAATAAGTTAAAAAAAATTATGAATTTCTAAAATCATGGAAAATAAATATCTAGAAAAACCAAAAAAAAGACATCTAAAGAAATTTAAAAAACATTTAATGAATAATGGAAAAAAATTTTCTTTAGAAAAATGTTAACTAATTTAAGAAAAAAAGTTTCAAAAGTTGAACAAATTAAAAAATTAAAAAAAAATTAAATATGTACTCTTCTGTTTAAAGTAAAATGATTTATGGACGAAAATGTGACGAGCACTGCTATTTATACTGATTTTCTGTGGCTAAGTAATAGTGCTCGAGTGTGACCAATTATAAATAAGGAAGAATCACTTATAATTGGTCAGTTACGTTTACAACGGATCGTACGATGCGATCACTACGACGCAGTTACGTTGGTCTACGTCGCAGTAAGCGTAGTTTCTTATAGAGACCTTCACTACGATGAATGCGGCGTAGTTACGCATAATTGCGGCGTAAAATTGGCTCTGCGCGTAACTGCGGCGCAGTTACAAAAAAAGAGGCGACATGAGAAATATATTTGTCGATTTCGATCGAATAAGTTTATAGAGTCAAATCTTCCTATTATGAGCATTATCGGAATTGTTCCAAAGTTTGCACAAGACGAAAGTTCTATTTGTTAAAGGAAACTAATAAATGGTTTTCTTTTTAAAATGATCGAAATATTTCAAAATACATACGTGAGCACGACTACTAAGTTAAGATTTTGTTATTTATTGATTCCCTTGCTCATCGACTTTTATCTAAATGCTTTTGATTGCAAGATTGTTCAGTCAAAACATCTGATCCGATCAAGAAAAGCTTGTTAGAACAGAGCTATCGGGGCTCAAATTTGGAACTCACATATCTATAGCTTCATATGCTCATAGAAAACACAGAAAATGTAATAAGAAAAATTTTTTGCATCCTCTTTCTCAGATAGGCGCCCTATTTTTCATTTTCATTGTTGCTATTCACTCGTTAGTTTCCATTTTTCGTTGTTCATTTTTCTTAATTTAACATTTTTCTCATTAAAAACATTGGAACGAGCAGCAAATAATGCTGTGATATATCACGATAATAGAATGCTGGTTGCTCTGTCTGTAATGGATTCATACCCTGGTTTCTATGGTATGTAATGAGAGGGGGGGGGGCTTTGGTACCCCCTATAGGGAGGAGGATCGATACCCCCTATATGTAGGGGGGGGCACTGTTACTCCCTATGAGGGTGTCTAAAAACCCCTTGGGGGGAGGAGGAGTGAGGAGGGTGTCTGTAGTAGAAGGGGGTGGGGTGAGGAGGCACAAAAACCGTCTAATGCTGTTTAGTTCTTTCGCCTTTTCTATTCAATGTTTAGGAATCAGAACCTTTCAGTTCTGCATTTTAATTCTGGTTAATTTCACAATCGTTTAAATATTCTGTTTTACGTTGTAGAAGATTTTATACAAAGTCAAATGAAATATTTTATATTTCAGCCGATTCAACTTGCGATAGACCGATCTAGTAGCTTCTATCATCAAGTAATTGAAGTGTTTCTTCCACGTTGACCTCGCTCCATGCCATCATTCCTCACTCGACACATCAAATTGTCGAATAATATAAAAACTCAAGCTTACTCGTAGTTTATAAAAATCAAATGCAGATGATAATAGTGAGACGTCAAAGAAACATGTTCATATCAGAGAAATCTTTATATTAGCAACGGCAACTGGTGAAAAGTGTTCATTGCTTCGAATAGAAACATGTTCACATTAGAACAAGACGTATCCATCAAAACTCACTCTGCCGAATCTGACACGGTTTATAATTATTAAGTGCTGATTATAGTGGATGTTTTCCTGAATTTTTTCATTTGAAAGCAGAGAGAATACGTATGTGGTCGAAATGAATGTGCTTTCGTAGACACAAAAACCGTGTCTTTCTCGTCATACTACTATGCCGTGATGAGATAGCCGCTTGCAAAGGCGAAAAATTGTGCTAGCAATACTAGAGCTACCAAAATAATGACAGAAGTCACTAACGACAGAAATAATCGTTGAACAGCATTTTAACAACCTGTTCCCAGGTGAATGAATCCGATAACGAATCCAATTGGATCCAATCGGATCCTACGATCCGATGAAATCCTATGGTAATCCGGGTTGTGGAAACAGTAACGGATCCGACGGGAGAAATCTATTTTCTTATTTGCGTACGAATTAGCATTTAATCCCAATAGTAGAGGCCTGTCTAATCATACGATGAAATCCAATCGGATCCCGATAGTAGGATTCGATAAAACCCAACACTAGGGATCCGAATCAGGAATCGCAACCAGGAATCCGATGGGATTTCGTCGAATAAGAGAAACTCCGATGGAAACATGATTGGGATCAGAGAGGCATCCGATCGGATCCAAGTGTCGGAAACATCCTCCTCGGTTATTCATAAAGAAAACCTGATAATATGAGAAAATAGTAGATTACGTTCCAATCTATAAAATTGCTTCATTTTCCAACTAGTTAGATTTTAATGATCCAGAACGAGTTTTACCGAGTTCCTATACGATAGGAAGCGGTCATAGAACAGTCAATGTCTCTCAATACACAGTTATAGTTTATTATAATACATTGCTCAATATTACGATCGAACATCGTCGTTAAGTTACACGATTGTTAACAAAGATATACAAAATAAAACAGAGACCATTAATGGATTAAGACTGCGAAGATCGTATCTATCTTCCTGTATCTCCGTATAAGACCGATGACGACTATGCTTGTTCAGTCTAGCAACAGCTAATTACGATTTCATTGACAAATGATACAAGTAACACTCTAAAAAAAATAAGTACTTTCCTGAACCCTCTAAAAATATTCGGTAGATTTCAAATAGCATTCAAATGACCAGAAATTCTTAAAAAACGATTGTTCAGTTCTACGAAACCCCTAAAGGATCTTCCCGTGTGCCCACCGGCCGAACTCTCTCCTACGAAACCTTTTTGAAGTTTCGTAGAACAAAAAAAGNCTTTTTTTGTTCTACGAAACTTCAAAAAGGTTTCGTAGGAGAGAGTTCGGCCGGTGGGCACACGGGAAGATCCTTTAGGGGTTTCGTAGAACTGAACAATCGTTTTTTAAGAATTTCTGGTCATTTGAATGCTATTTGAAATCTACCGAATATTTTTAGAGGGTTCAGGAAAGTACTTATTTTTTTAGAGTGAAGTATGCAACTAAATATGCTAATTTAATACTACGTCCGTGTTTAAGACATTGTTTTCAGTCTCGTGACTAGTAGAGCACCGCAGAATGAGTAATGTGCTGCCTTATCCTCGGAATGGACTGGATCAATTCACGTGGGCGCTGACCGAGAAAAATTCCTAGGTTTCAGAAATCTTTTCGACTTCTATACTTCTCTACGCTGTATCTGCTACTTAGAACAGTGAAAGGCCGATGCGGCAGAAGAGTCTGATCATACCAATAAATTCTTAACGAGGGTGTCAGAATGAAATGCCACGATCTCTTCGTTTGGGTAAATGAGAAAACTTTTGAGAAGTGAACGAAACTCTTCAAGGATCTTTTATCTTCTTTAGACCATACACATGCACGCTCCAGAAAAGCCAACAATCCCTTTTTTCGGATCAGTTGCTCGATGATCAGTTTTTTTAAACTTTTCCTTCTTACTAGATTGTTTGCTTTTGTTGGCTAAAATATTGCCATAAAAACGTTATGTTGGAACCGATGAAAAGTAAAAGCAAAGATTTAAGTTAAAGAAGAAAGCCTAGAGTCACTCGACATTTTAAACTCTTGCTTGAAGAAAAACATTGGCGTCCATGCGACAGAATGGTGCGAGACATGTGACGAACTTTCGTTCGTCGCGTGATGTGCTATAAATAACTAACACCTGAGTGTAGCAGTTGGTAAAATAAATGCGTTAAATGTCTGATAGTGATCGTATTGTAACATTCTACAGTAAAATGTTTGTTCGAAATGATGACTACGATGTGATCGATTTCAGGCGTCCATTAGATAATGTTCCAAGTGGTTCAACAGTTGATATTCAAGTTCATCAACGATACTTTTGGAATCGTAACTGGGGATCATTTAGTTCGCGTTGTACTGAAGCCGATGTTGTCAGTGAAACATCGATACCTGTTAATAATGATGTGTATTGTTACGTTGGCTGTTCAAGTTCCACATTTCCAGCAAGCGGTTTATCAACAGTTATGACGAGTACTGACTGTGATCAAAGTACATTGGTTCAATCGTGGGCTGGTGAGCACTATGATACAATAACACTACCATTAACAACATCTATAACGATTGGATATTCGAGTAGTGCATGGTTCGGACCTAATCTCTATCCGGCAGCCAACGGATATTGGGCTTTAGTTAATCGTATAAATTTAGCAGTTAGACCCGATGGATATATAAATAGTAGTCCCGTAACAAACACGTTGCCAGTTCTATTCGAGCCTGTTAATCAACAGATAGTTCATGTTATACAGGTAATTGACATTTCCCTTGTCAAGATATCTTTTTAAGATTAACTCGATTATCTACTATTGTTGTTGACCGTGATGATCGTATTTTTACAGTAGCTCTCACGTGAAAGATTTTGTTGTTTTTGAATCAAATTTTCAGATGTCGGATAATGATGGTACTGATGTTCTCAAATGCCGTTGGGCGAATTCCAATGCGGCTACCAATTTCAATCAAATGGATGAATGTCGCGACGCATGTGATGGTCTGAATGGAATTTCAACGCTTTATGGAGACAATTGCACATTGGTATTTACATTACCAACTAGTCGTATTGGTTGGTACTATGTGGTTGCGTTGCAAATCGAAGATTATTATAGCTCGTCGTCGACAACTCCAATGAGCTCTGTACCCATTCAGTTCTTACTTTACGCGTATTCGTCAACTGGCAGCTGCACGACTAGGCCGCAAATTATAGGTGAACGACCAAATCGAGGTACGATTAGTTTTTTTCTTCGACAGATACGAAATAGAAACTCCATATATTCTAGTAAAGCTCCTATTAAACAGATATTCGTTTCGGTTAAATAGGATATAACTTAAGGTCGGAATCTGACATTGAGGAGACGTGGTTTTCGTAATTTTCGGTTGTTGCATTGACTTCGTTTGAATAGAATATTTACTTGAATTTATTCTTCATTTTTAGCTTGCATCGGCCAACCAATCAGTAAGTGTTTGTTTCTAACTGAACAATGCATCACTTAACACTTCTAACAGGTGAGTCACGGAAAAAACTAATTAGGGCGAACAGTTCACTTTGTCTATCCATCTTTGAGTTGATTGTTTTTCGTTCATCGACTAAAATGATGAAAAGCAACAAAGTTTCCCTTTCAACAGCAATCAATATCAATCAAGAACATGTGTGTAATAATAACCTTCTGTTTAAAGTCCTGCGGGACAGTCCCGAATTCTAAAATCCCTATATCTAAACCTGTTAGGCATTTGACAAATTTTTATCATAAAATCCGCATTTTAGGAGAATAAAATCTCAAAGTCGTACTGATGCTCAATCTGCACACTTCAAAGAGCTCGAAAATGCATTAATCTCATTTTTCATTTTTCTGCCGAGAACTTCGAATTTTGAGGGGGGGGGGCACTTAATAAACAGTAAATTATAAATTTTATCTACATCTAAACGCATGTGTTTTTTTTGCCTATCGAAATTGAGTGACGTTAATTAGTGGATATCATAATTGATCGATACAAAAGTTAGTCGATATAAAAATTAGTCGATACGAAAATTAATTGACATGAAAAGTATTCGAGTTTAATTAAAAGAGAATAACCTTCTAAAACTAGCAGTTGATTGCTATTAATAAGATTAATAATAAAAAAAGAAATTTCAAACAATCATAGAAAAATTACTGGCATACAAAGAGCACATACCCAGGTCGAACAAGCACGGTCGTAAACGACCGTATACGGAGGAATACGGCAAAATACATGGTCCAGTATTACGATCGTATATCTCCGTGTCGTATACGGGGAAATCCGACGATATACGGAGAGAAAAACGACTGTTTACGGTCCTCGTATACAATATCCGTAAACGGTTTCCGTTTTCCACCGTATTTCTCCGTATACGATCGTATTTCCCCGTATACGATACGGCGATATACGACCGTAATACTGGACCATGTAAACCGCTAAAATACGACCGTTTACGATCGTGTGGGGAGCGTATACGGTCGTTTAAAGCCGTATACGAAGTCCGTAATCGTCGACCTGGGTATCTATCTGATACATGGGGAATTGTTGTAGACATAGATTACTTTAAATGAGCTTATACATTTCGAATAAAATCTATCGCAATAAGCTCGATTTTACTAATCTAATAATGATTAGATAAACATATTCTTCATAAGTTATATAAAGAGCTAATATGCTATGTAAACGGGGGAGTATTATTTTTCTCAAATATCAACATTTATACATTTATTTGAGCACAACAAGCGGCGTGGGTGTAGATCTCCGATCTATCCAACCTTCAGTCACAAAAACATACACACATATGGACACACCCTGATTATTAATTCATATTTCCACTTGAGAGTACCAGTTTCTATGTTTAATAAAAACAAATTAACTTTAGTCTTACATTTCTCGATCTATTTTTATATCGATCAATTTTTTATTCCTCTATTTTCCTATTGATTGTGTAGAAAAGGTGTTTTGTTTTCTTTGGCGGAACGACACGTCATCTAAACAATTTTTGTCAACAAGACAATTCGGAAAAATTCGGGACGGGACAAACGGGATTCGAGACAATCAAAAGTTTGTCCCACAGGCCTCTACTTCTGTTAGAGGGATTCACGGCAGTCGTGCATAGCAAAATTTAAGAATAACGATTATATAAACAAACGTTTCGCTTCGAAAAACACAAATTCCGGTTTTATAAGAGTGAATACTTGAAAAACCGACTGGAATCATTTTGAGGAAATCTATAGGGAAATTCATCTTGTCAATAGATATTTGATGTGAACAATTTTATAACAAGCTTCGTCTTTCTATTTATTAGTTAACATTTCATTTTAGTTTTCCTATTTATTAAAAAATAACGCTTCTCATGAATATCGTGTTAAAACGGCCACACTTGGCGTATTGTAAGTGGAAAAATAGTTTTATTCATTCTCAATAAGTTTCTAATATAAAATTAGATGAATCTCTCTCGCAGATATAAATCTGGTGGACAAGAAAAACGAAATGTTGTTTGCCTCGAATTCATCAAGTTCCCTATTTGAAATTCGAATAGAATTAAGTCAAACTTGCGTGATCTTCATTGTGGTACATCATTGATGACAAGGGAAGCACTTTTCAATGTAGCTACTGATTCCAATTTCGGATAGTTTTCCATCATGCTGCTATAATTGTTTGATAAGTATTCTTCTACAATGAAATGTTGTTAACAAGAGTTGTAGTTGCTTGTTGAACCATTATTTGTAAGTGTAAACTTGCGTGACTCCACTGAGAGTGAATCAAATTAGCTTAAAGTCTCTTTTTCACTCTTTGCGACAATAACTCTTAGATCTAACATGAAATTTATCGAATAGCTACAAGCAAAATCATCTAAGAAGCTTTGTATCATGAAAGGAGAAGGCAATTTTAATCGATAAAGTTGGTCTCCTCTCCAGATCGAGATTCTCGACGTGGTCAAGGAATATTATAGTGGCAGATCTCTGTTCAAAGAAGCCCATTTTTTCTTATTCCGACTGCTCAGAACTTCATGAAAGTCTGGATGACATTTGCTTCGTATTCTCCATCGGTAATCACGATTTATGTGAGACGTCTTTCTTGTGCTGGTCGCACTTCTAATTTGAGTTATAAGCAAGATAAAATCTCATGCAATGTTACATAAAAGTAAAAGAAAATATCAATCTTTCGCATTTCTCTCAAGATTAAGATGACATTGTTCGTTCACTCATTCATTCATTCATGCAGACACTATACCGGTACTCATAACAAAATCTATCGAAACAAAGCACACGTTTCAAACTCGTACAAAAACAATGAGCCGATCTCCCTCTTTCATAAACGGCTTCATCGAATTTTACTTTTTCGAAAACTTTCGTTGTAATTTCTTCAAATGAATACGAAACATGTAGATTTTGCTAAAATCTAAGTCTTACAATCAATAGACAGCCGATTACTTCTTAAGATTTATAAAAATCCAAAATGATAACTTACCAATAAATAAAAACGAGGTGACACTTCAATTAGTTTTTTCTAAAATCCCTTTTGTCATCACAGTGAAAGTCTACGAAATAAGCTGTGTCGTTTACACAGGTCAACTCATTTTGTATGCTGATTTCAAATCTATCATTTTTTTTCGATAGAAAGTCTAAGTATTCAAGTGAAATTTGATCATCAATGTATGAAAACTTTGCTGGTTTTCGAGTGTCCTCAAAAGAACATTTCATCATATTTCTTGATATCTTTCGATAGAATAGTGAATACCATATGATTTGGTATTTAACTAAAGTGAAACTGCCTACACGAGAAGATTATGTTTTTCTTATGCAAACTGAATTCCAGTAGCAGCCTGTGGGATAGATAAAAATCGAATTTGACGTCAGCCACGTGCAATTGGAATATACGCGAATGAACTGATATTCTAATGGCAATCAACTATTGTTACACCCGAATCAACTATTGGGAGAAAGAGAAACTCAGTGCGGAGAGGTAGCCGATTTCATGACTTACCGGCCCCTTACTTTCTGAGAATAGCTTGAGACGCATATAGATAAAGATCTTCTATGATGATTATAAGAAATGATATTCTCACTCTAGATTCACAAGTAACTGAATCGGTGATTGCACAATCTTTTTGTAGTGGAGTAGATATCGTACATTTCGTTACAAGTTCACCCATCGGAATGCAACACAGCTCAATTGTCAATCAAGGAAACGGTCTCGTGTTTTCTAAATATTTTCTTTAATCATTAAAAACGAATAAAAAATTCTCTTTTTAGGACTTTATGTTATGACACTAACTTGGACTCCTGTTGCCAGTCAATATGGTCCACAAGGCTTCTGTGCTGGTGCTGTTGACGAAAATAATTTGCAATCAGATGCTTGGTGTATTACGTATTTAGTTGGATTTGATTCGCCAAATCTTATCCGAACGACCGTTGTGCAAGGCACAGCCTCGCCAATAGGAACTGTTTTTGCGACCCAGTCTGTCTTTTCTATACAAGGTAAATCAAGTCAAAAGCATTCATCAATGTTTTCAATTTTGTAGAAGAACACGATAGAGTTGGGCAAAGACAAAATATGTTTGTAGTATGTAAAGCAACATCATCGTCATCTATAGATACTCGTACATGATTTGGTAGAGTTGGGCAAGCTCTACAACTGTGTGAATGTTTCAAAAGATTGCGATCTTTCAATATCAAATCTGGAGTAAACTGAGAAAGATTAATAATGTTTTCATTGATCAAATATGATAAGGAATTCACTGAGCTTCACGTAGCTTTAGCTGTTTGACTGTTCTGCCCGTTGATGCTGGCAGGAAGAATTACTCTCAATTTCACTGTATGGCAATGCATTAAGATACTTGACTTGGTAGTCGATTAAAATAAAATCATTTAAATCTATTTAAACGATTTCTTGTGAGATATGCGAGAGTTTTATTAGTCAACGTAATTTCCTTCAAGTCGTAGGTTGTACAATAGTAGTCAAGTTTCTCTCGACTAATCATCTTCCTGTAGAAATTGTAGAACGATTTAAAATTATTTGTGGGGATAATTGTAGAAAATGAGTTTGCTTTCAATTTCGATGACTCAAACATCAATCATCAAGCTTCTTTTTACCCTTTCCACAAAAACGGGAACATTTAACATGTTTAATCAGCATTTTTCTTAACTAGGTCACTGTTTCAAGTATTTTGTCACAATGTTACACCGAATAGATAGTATGACAACTCCGGATATCTCGCCGGCTCTATGAAAGAGCTAATCATCAGCTCTGAGAATCTAAACTTCTATGGATTTTTTTCTGTTTTCGCACAATTTTCCCGTGAAACATGGAAGCTTTTAAGCTGGAAGACGGATTTCCCGAAAACAGAACAAGATTTTTGGTGTGAGAAGATTATCCTAATGAGTTTAAGATTATTTTCTCAGTTTTAGATGAACCGGTAAACAATATCAGCTGTCAAGAGCTGTACCTGTGAATAGTAACTGCTTTTGAAGTGGAATTAGAGCCTGCTGGATCCAATATTCATGGTCTCAGATCCGATGGAACCCAACTTTGGTGTATTTCATTAACATTTGCTAAAACTTTTCAGTGTGAAAGAATCCGGCTAGAGCCAATCGGTTTTAGAAATTTTTCGTATTCGACGGGTCCCTAGCAAGAGCTGCCACAGAGCTAGTCAAAATTATTCTCTGTAAAATTTCATAACGCGATAGACTGCCTTCCAAGAGAAGTATTTGCATCGTTGTCATCGTGCTACGGGGAGAAGGGTCGAGATTTTTGTGCCAAGTTTTATTTCTTCGATTTCGCGAATACAAAACGATCTTTGATTGTAAAAATTCTGTGCAGAATGCAGGGGAAAAACTGCTGCTTCTCTGTTTTCAGCTACTCGTGATGTTCATCGTCCGACTCGAAATGGAACCTACGTTAGATTTATGGATGCTGCGACCAACACATCAGTTCAAGTATTTGACGCCGGGTGGCAACCAAACATAATGTATACGTCTAATACGGTCACAATCAAAACTAGTTATTCATGGACTCCAGGACATAGTTATTATGTGTTATTTGATAGTGGTAAATTTTTATAACTGGAGCATTCGTTTGCGTTTTGTTTTCTTCAATTGATTTTGTTACATTCTAGGAGTTGCGAGTGGAACCGAATTTTGTGGTACGTTTTCTATTTATTATTTTGTTTTGGTCTATGAAATTGTTGAGTTATGACTATTTTCGAGTTTATCCATATTCGTAGGACCTGAATCAGCTCCGATAACTGATCCAACATTTTGGACATTCAATATATGGAATCCTATACGATCAAGTACAACAACAACGACGACTACACCTCCAACAACAGCAACGATTACAACTCGACCATTGTCAACAACGACTGTCAATACATTGGTAGAAGTTTTGAATTCATTTTTAGCAAGGAAAACTCTCAGCGTTTTCTTAAAAATTTCGAACATCAAAAGAACATATAGAGATTGGAACCGGCACTGAGAGAATATTTCATTGCAATTTCTCAGCATGTAACCCTCGCTATGTTCGAGACATGTTTTGCCTAAAGAATGTTGATTTAACCGATGGAGCTACGTTTTACTTTGTCACTGTACACTACCGATTCAATTTAATATAATCTACTCAAATACATGCATACTTAGTAATTACTGATACTACGCAATGTTCTACGATTGGCATTAGGATAAGTTCAACTGTAAAAAATTTCGATGGAATGAGATAATACGATGCTGGAAAAGATTTTTTTCGCTTAGAACAATTTTCAGAACAACTCTAATGATCTAAACTGATCGAACGGTTCAGATTCCAATAAAAAAACAATTCAGCTCGAGTAGCAGAACTATGGGAATCTTTTTCTATGGCTTGAACAACATTTAAATAACAGAAAAGGAAATATTTTGAACTATATAGTACTTTTGTTTAGGACACCATTAGCATATTTTACATCAGTAAATTTCAGAGGACAAACGTTAGAAAAAGATCTGTTAATTAAATGAGAAATTGACAGAGAAATGCCGTATGCTACATCACGACTGTTAAAACATGAGAATCGATTCTAGATAAGAATGAAAATGACGAAAATTCAGATAAATGTATCTGATACCGAGCTCTACGAGAACCGTTCGGACCCTGGCAGTCAGTAACATTCAATCGAATTCTGTGGCATGAAATGCAATGTGTGTCTTTTCAAAGTTAACGACGACTGGTATTCATGTCATAACAACCCCCAACGTAACAACGACTACCACGAGTGATACAACGACAAGCACAACTTCGACGTCGAGTAATATTCGACCGTCTGCTCTAATAAATTATGAAATAAAAACAAGAACGATACTATTGTTTGCAGGTTTCACAAGTGATACGTCGACTACAACAGTGACGTCGATAGATGACATGCCAATCATGAATGGGAAAGCTTTTGTAAGTCTGCTCGCTTTGTTTCGGCTTTCATATTTTGCTGCTTTACTCTCACGTGATTCTATTTCAAGGAAGAAATATGTAAACAACCCGTAGCTCTGATGACAGTTGCTACGTTTGCCGCTCTGGTTCCGTTGTATTCCATCGGCATGTTTGTTTTGTTCTTACAACTAAGCAATACATTCAATCCGATTCGAATGGCCTCGATAGCAAGACATCAACGACGTCTAAGAAAACTACGATAAGACACAAACTTTGTTTTATGAATGGAAAAACATCGCTCATAAATATTACTCTACGACCATAAACAACTGAATTATATTGAGAATGTCTATAAAAATGTAAAGATTGTACAATTCTCTCAAGATTGAATTCAGCGTGAACACGTGTTCTGATATTTTTCAAGAATCAGATGTGCTTACATTGAATAGCAACTACCTTCGAGTCGTTACTTGCTGGCAGAGTGATGAGAATGCAATATGTTTCTCTTGCGCGCAGAGAGTATCACCGATGTTCCCAATGATTGAGCCGTGATCAATGCTTGGCGGCAGTGTTTTCGGGCAAACAGTTTAAAAATACTACAGACTGGATATCGAACTCAGATTTTAGCGATCGTTTGAATTTTGGTTCAATCCTAGCATGACTCAGAGATGTGAGTCGTATTAGATTGAAGTCAAATCAAAGACTGAAAATCTTAAATAATAATAATAACAGTTTGAGTGCGAATCTAATTTCTCGCAATGCTTGCTTGCACATCCCTAGGTCGAATCCTCACGATCGTTAACGACCATATACGTCTTAATACGGCCACCGTGACCGTATTTTGCCGTATTTCAGCGTAATACATGACTCAGTATTACGACCGTATTTCTCCGGATCGTGCACGGTAAAATACGGTCATCTACGGGAACAAGAAAATTAATGTTTATCATCATATTGATGAAAACCCAACACTTTGCCGTTCATCGATCGTTTACGGTAAAATACGATCTATTACTAAGATCGTTTGCGATCGGAAACGACCGTATGCCTTCGTATACGACACGGAGAAATACGATCGTAATACTGAGCCATGTATTATGAAGAAATACGGTCGTGTACACACTCGTATACCGTCTTAGACGCTCGTTGATGGAGTCCGTAATCGTCGACCTGGGTCACAACACTGTGGGGGATAAGGTTTACCAATAAGACAAAGAACCTAACATCTCTAGTTCTAGATGGGAAGAACAAGCCACCGTATCAAACCATAACGCTGTTCTAATCTGTTGAAATATCTTATCCTATTACGATTTCGAGAGATTTGTTTTCAATTCTATCGAAAGTTTTCCAAGCCGTGAAACTTGTTTGAGCGATATTCGATCATATATTCGATCCTTAGTACAATATTTGGTACTTTTCGTGCTAAGTATGTGAAAATCGTAAGTACCATTGCTATTTTTACAGTACAAGTACATGTACTTTCTACTTTAAAATTGTATCTTGTACTTGTACTCAGTACAATGCTGACGATCGTGAAGCAATCCTTTCAGGTATTCTATTTTCTATGCCTTCGTCTTTGTGTTGGGTTTTAAGTGTTTTCTATAGATTGAAAGTTTTCCATCTTTCTAACATGGCTTTAAAGTCGTAGACAATCGAATAATCGAGGTTTTTTTTCAAATATTCTTTAAAGATGACAACCAATATGTAATCTCTATGAGCTTAGTATTTGTGTCAAACTTCAAGAAAAAAAGGAACAAGTTAGATGAATATCGATGAAAACGCCATGACTTACATTAGATTCAAATCTGGTTTTCAATGTTATATTTTTTTACTTTTGCTGATTTGACGACGGCCCGTTTTAGTTATCTAGCTGAATGAATTTCCAGTAACTGATTAGAAATATTCAAAAAACCTTCAAATCAGAGGACATTCAAAATTGAAAACCAAAACCAGATTTCTATCAGACTGAAACAATTTCATTTCAATCGATTCAAGTCTAAGAAGAATGAATTTTAATATCAGTAGATATGAGAATAGGGCAAATTTGATTATAGCCGATTTTTCTGGTTCATTGAATTTTTTTATTCCATAGGTAATCTCGTATCTCGTGGAAATATACCCCCACCTCTACATGAATGTATAAATAATATAGTTTTACTGGGACTATGGCATTCATCAGTATCACCACCATGTCACTTGTTGTTAGATAAGACTTTTAACAATATTGAACTACTTGTTGCTACCTATGGAAAAATACTCATTACAATGAACGTGAAAAAATGCATTTTCTGAAAAATCGAACGCATTTTGCTGACTAAAAACGTGTTCTAAAAGCAAATTGACGCGTTCAGACACGTTTCTCGAAGTTCTGAACACGTTCAAACACATACTTGATGGTTAGCAACGCGTTCTTATCACATTGAACACGTTAGTAGTGAAGGCGTCTCTTATGTTAATAACGTTTTCAACTTATGTGCGTTTGAACCTCTTCGCTAGTAATTCGTTCTTGAAGTTGGAAATTCCGTTTCTCAAAAACGCTTGTAAATGTACACTGAAGAACTTGTTCGTCAACTTTCAGAACGAGCTTTTTTATGTAGTGAAAAGTGCTCATTTTAGCTTAATTGAACTCATTACTTTAAATATATCGGAATACATGAAACGAAAATGCTATGCCAATTTAGAGATATATGTTTCAACATGAGAAAATTTCTTTATGTTGTAATACACTGAAAGGTGGTGTCCTGTTACTAAAAGTGATCATCTATCTAGAGTTTCGTAATAAATGATTTTCCTTTTCTCTAAACTAATTTTTTTATTAAACGAATTCGCTAATCACATATTGATTTTTATTTCATAAAGTTACAATTGCAGAGCTTTAAATCAAGTATATATTTTATGAATCTCAATTAACATATTTATTTAATAGAAATATAAAACTAACATTTACAACAAAAAAAATTAAATTAACTAATTTTAGTTAGATTTAGCAGTCGAATGATAGTAATTTCATTAGCATTAACAAATGATAAAACCTTTTCAACTACAATTCCGGGACTGTTCCTAGCATATTTCGTAGAAAATGACTGTACCTAACTATTTAAAGCATATAGTCTCCCAAGAGAGTTGCATTAGTTGTTTTATGGAATAGCTTTGTGCTTGTATAGAACATGGTGATTTTAAATCTTGGACGACAATTTTCGGAGTTTCGTCACCTGTCCCGATTAAAAACTTAGCATTGCTAATCATTACAACCCTGAAACTACAGGAGTGAAGATGCTAAGTGATACTAGCAACAAGGTTTAGATTGCTCAAGTATTGTACAATGTCACGAATCCTTCAGTAAAAATAAATGAGTATAACTTGTTTCTGATATTTTATACATTGAAGGCTTTTGATTTTCATGAACAAAATCTCCAAAATGCGAACTTTTTTCGTTCTAATTTATTGATCTCATAGAACTCAGTTAATTAACACAAAATAGATGAACAAACCAAGGGGGAACTTCCAGAAAGAATCGATTTCACCGCGCTTATGAATAAATCGAAATACTGTACTGTGGTAAGGCCCGCTATTGTAGATACAGTAGATATGTTACATGACGAACAACAATTCAGAAACAATCAGAATTCTCTGAGGAGCAATTGTAAGCTCATGTTTTACTTCAAAAGCATTGTAAATTTTTGTGTATGATAAAAAGGAATCTCAATCTCCGCTAATGAGAATTTAAAATATCATCCAATTCCGCTCTTCTTGAATCAAATATTTAGAACAGTCTTATCTTTATCATGCTTATAATTCAGGGTTCATGACAATAAGAATTTTAAATTTAGAAAAACATGATAGAATAATAACAACCACAGAGTAAATAGTAGCAACGTAAACCAAGAGAAAAGCACATTTATACAAAAAAAGAAGTATCCTTCTTGTAAAATGCGCAGAAATATATAAATATGGCAGATCACTATTCCGTTAGTTAACTGACAACTTTGAAACTTCACTATAGTCTACAAGAAACTATTTTATTTATCTATTGTATTGACTAAATCATGCTAATACAGATCTGAATGTTTCACATTTTAGCTTTAAATATACTATCATACAAACTTCTTTTAGAAAATTTTGTTGTATATGTACATTCTCTGATAGAACTTTCTTTCTTATATTTACAAAGTGGTAATTGGAAAAATTTGAATCTATTTTCAATATTAAAAGAAAGTGCAAAATTTATACTAGTGTCTGTCTCAAATAGACATGGGCAAAGGCAGCTTTATTTTGGAATCGGAATCATATTGAAATCGGCTTTAATTTGTTGTAGAATCGTATCGGAATCGCCTATCCCTATAGTCTCAAATTTATTCATTAGAATTTTGTTTGACATTGAAAGTGTCGCTTACTATTGCTCATAATACAAATGAGAAGTGTTGATCAATCTTTATTTAATTTCTGTTAAATTTAGCTTTTGTAGATGTAAATTTATAATGAATTTAACTGTTAAAATTTTATCAGAATCTTATATATTTAATCAAACGAGCTTACAAAGTACATTCAATTTAAATCAATTTAATTGAATTAAAATTCCTTAAAAATTACAGTAAATGAATTTAAATCGCATAAGAAATAATTAACCCCAGTTTAATGAATTTGAATTGATTTTCAACTGTTTTAGATTGAATTTTTATTAATTTAAGTTCGATCTGGATAAGTTTTTAGAAAGTGAAAAATATTGAAAAGTTAAATTTAAAAAAATTTAGAAATTTTTAAAATTTAGTTTTGATTCATTAAATTTTTGTGAAGATAAATTTATCGCCAACCAGAAATTTCGTTGAAGTCAGAATACACAAATTTTTTTTCACATCAGCCACATGTAAGTATCAGATTTCCAGCCTGGCCACTAGGTTTGCCTGCCTGCCTGTCTGTGACAGGCACAGGCCACGTATTTTAGGCCTGGCCTGTCTATATCCTTTCTATATACTGTTTTCTTTTCGATAGAAATGTTTTTAACAAATTGAAAGTAGTGCTAGCAATTAGGAAAAGTAAAGAATAATGTTCCGTTTTCATTATGATGGATCGAAATGATGACTAATATCTATCTCAAATCATTCGTATTTCACGCGAGCTGCCGATAACACGTCTTGTCTGTTCTTCGCCTATACGTGCATACACCTAACTTTCCACTGAGTCATCGTCGTCAAAAAGCATGGAAGATGATGG